>PVHY01002142.1:0-134410 GCA_004024945.1 Uropsilus gracilis | reverse complement strand
AAAAAAAAAAAAAAAAAAAAAAAAAAGAGCAGGCTGCTGCAGTTGGGGTGGAAAGCATGAAGCTAAACAGAGGGGTGGGCCTCCAGACCCCGACCAGGTCTCAGACTTGACCAGCTTCCTGTCTATGTTAGGAGCACCCAACAGAGGCAACGCTCCCAGGTCAGGTGCCACAGAATGCCACTGACTAGTGTGGCTCTTGGCCTGCTGAAAAAAGTGTGTGCTCTTTAAACCTTATTTCCAGAAATGTCTTTGAGAAGGGCAGTCATCCTGGTTTGCTGTTGCAAGTATGGACTTAAATCACACTGGGCAAATTTATTAATCATGTTCCCTTTCACTCTGGAAAGAATCTCAGTTTTGATGATGAATCATAAGGTGACCTTAGCTGTGGGTGACGCCTCTTGAAGGGCTGTCGATAGATTCCAAGTTCTCTTTATGGAGTCTTGGTGGTGAAGGTGGAAGAAACAAAGGCTCTCAGATCTTCCTTGACCAGCCCACCTCTGAATGTCTCCCCTAGAAACCAAATTCCCTCATGTCTCCAGGGGAATTACAAGCGGTGCAAGCTTGAGAGGTGATGGAAAGCACTGAAAAGAGATCTTGAAAATGCGATTCTTCTCCATCACCAGCCTCAAACAAGCTGTGCAACCTCTGGCATGCGGTTCAGCTCTCTGGATCTCAAGGCTCTCCCGTGGGATTTAGCCAGATGGTTGCTGAGGTATCTTCCAGCTCTAAGTAATTCCCAAAGGAGCCACTTTCCGGGAAGCAATAATACCTGGTAACTCCTAGGAACACCCACCTTCGCCTGAGCTTGAGCTCCAGCCTCAGCCCTGTTCAGAACACCCCGCTTACCCCACCAGTCACCTCGGCCTCGGAAAATGACCCCGGCCAGCTCCTTAAAACACAAACAGCTCCCCAAGCTAGTTCTACATCTGCAGGGGTGTGGGGGTGTGGGCTAAAACCGCAGGGCCACACCGACGGAATTAAGACACCCCCAACCCGGCCCACCTTGCTAGTCATGGCCTTGGGCTGGCTGGGAGCCTCGCCGCCGACCCTACTGGCCAACTCCAGCCGCCCTCAAGGCCGGAGCAGCGATCTAACAACTCTTTCTGCCTGTTGGTTTAGGCTTGTTTTACCTTGAGGCCCTCTTCCCAGACCTTCTTGGGCACGGGGACCCGTCTCTGGTCTTCAGCCGGCTGGGAAGGCACACAGCCCATGCTGCGCCCGGCCTGACTCCGCGGCGCGCCCTCGCTAGCGCTCGCTGAGGCGCCGGGGGCCTGAGGTCCCGCGCCGCCGCGCCCGGTACAACAGCACCCGTGCCCCGGCGCCTCCCTCTGCTCCCACCTCTCGCACTTATCGGCTCGGCGGGAGGCGCTCGGCCTCTGGGCAGTTGCCGGGAACTGTTGCCACAATAAACTGCATCACGCGGACCTGAGACCTGGGACCTGAGACCTGGGACCTGGGACCTGGGACCCAGGGGGCGACGGGACTTTTGTAACTGGAAACTAGAAGGTTGGAGGCCTCCACGTCACAAACTGGATGCAGATCGCATCCCTCTGCAGAGCTAAGCGATGGGAGAGGCGGCTGCTTGGCCGCCTGGTGTTCAAAGGACAGTCGTGAGCATCCAGCAGGGACGTTCTTTTCCCCTTAGGAGGCGGGAGACGCTCGCCACCCCGGGGCCTGCGCCCGGCACTTAGGTGGCTGGCGTCTGTGCTTCAGACTCTCCTGGGGACTGGGTCGGCGGGCATTGTGAGAAGGCAACGGGAGTCGACGTGCAGAAGCAGCTCCGGAAGGGACAAACAGCCCAGAGTGACAGCCATGTCACCGGGACGACGTCGGAGAAACAGTCTCCCACACGACGAGGAAAAGCAGCTCCACAGCCGCGAAAACGGGTTGTGCAAATGACTTTTATAAAAGATGTATTTTGTACCCTGTAAGGAGAGCATGGACATGCACATTTCCCTCCGAGAATTAAAGTTAAGGAAGCAAAGCGGGAGGGAGGAGGAGAGAGGGAGGGACAGAGAAAGGAACTGGCCGGCCGCTGAAAGGAACAAGCTGTTTTATTCAGACTCTCCCCTCCCCCTTTTTATTCTATCTTCAATTTATTTATTAAATTTTTTTTTTTGGCGGAGGGCTTTCTAGTATCTCAGTGAGTGGTGTACATGGCACGCACGTCTGAGGAGGATGACCCTATACCTCTGAATCACTACTGTGTTGTAAACCAGTGTTACCACAGTGAAAATAATACAAAATGAAAAGAATGGAAAGTTCCTTAGAGATCATCTACCAGCCTCTTATTTTACAGGTTGCAAACTTAGTCTCACGAATGGAGTTGATTAGGGGAAGGCGCTTAATGAAGGATCTGGGGTGAGGAAGCAGGTGGTCTGACTCAGTCCCTCCATGTACTGGCCCCACCAGGCAAGCACTAGTAAGGATTCTTGGCAGTGTAAGAGCTCTGGATCCTTCTATGGAAAATTAATGGTCAGTTCTGACATAAGCTGATTGTTTACTTTATAGCCTTTCAATTCATATCACTCTCCTTGGTGCTTAAAGATGTTGCCTGTCAATTTTCCTTTTACTAAAATTGAAAAAAAGGAGCGATGAAATGGGACTGAATTTAAAGCATTATAGTCATTGAAGAAGCCACATTCAAATTTGTGAATGAAGTATTGAAACAAGGCTAAAATGAACACCCTTGAAGGTATTAACTCATGGGTGTAATAAGTTTCATGAAATGTTCCAACTGGAAAATTCTCAACTAAAATGACCCAACACAAAAGGCACCTTTAAGTATTTTTGAGGGTGTTTGGTGAAAGCTTGGAGGAGGAACTACAAGCTGCTTTTTCTTTCAGGATAAACTGCCCATCACAGGCTTGTTGAGAGAGCATGTGAGTGAATGAGGTTGGACCCAAATGTGTTGGGCGTGTAGATTTTGAAGCATTCAATGAGGAAAGTTCAAAATTGCAAAGTATATAAACTTGCCACTCAGTTGGTTATATTAAAAGCAAAAGAAATAAATACAACCCCTCAGTTCCTAGTTATTTTATTGCCATGTGTTGTTAAGATGTATTTGAGCTCATTTCCCTCTGCTGTGCCTGTGTAGCGGAGCTCTCTTCTAGTGCCGCTGTATATCCTTCTCCAGCTCCAGCTCCAGAAACATGGAGTCACTTGAGATCAACACGGTGGAACTGTGTATAGCAGGAAACTAGAGACTACAAACCAGGGCTGTCTCAGACTATCTCCCTCTCCCACTTCCCCATCCCATTCCCCCTGCCGGATACTGAACATTCCATTAGCACAGCACTGCCTTCTATGTCCTCATATTCTAGAATGCAGGGTATGACTCTGCTCTGTCCATGCTGCCCACCTGCAGATCATTCTATGCAGAGAAGAGGCCAGGCTATCTCAAGCCCTTTCCACAGAATGTGGGCCCCTCAGGTCTACATTTTTCCATCCACCAGGGAGCTGGTACACGCCACTGAAAACCTACACTGAATCCTTCATTCTCTTGCTCTGATTTTGTATAACCTGCTTCCACCTTGAAAACTCTCAGAGGGGGAAAACCTTCTGATTGTCACCAAAGCAAGGCCATCACTGGTTCATTTTAGAATGTGACTACTGTCTTGGATTTCAACTTAGCATTGAATAATCAGAGATTCAATTCTCCATTTCCCTCTAATGTTTATTTAAGCCAGAGAGTTATGCTGAATTTTTTGTTTGAAGCAGTGGGGTATTGCAAGGAAAGGAGCTTCTCCAAGTTTAATGTACACACCCCAAGAATTGTGTTAAAATGCAGATACTTATGGGAGCAAAGGGCAGAAGGAGGAGATGGACTGGGTGAAGGTTATTGATGCTTTTGTGGTGATCCTGCTATGGAAATATCCCCGAGAGTTGTGACTCTGTGTCTCTAACTCATGTACAGTACTTTCCAACAACATTACCTTAACAAGCAACAAATCAATCCATTTCAGACTCTGATATGGCACTGGATCCTCAAATCCTGTTTTAGAGCCCCAGTGATGTACTTGCTCTTGTTTGAGGATCATTTCTGAGTAGAGTGAGTATAGAACATATTGGTATTAAATAATTACATCAAAAAGTCAAAAGGAAAGATATGGAGGGAAGGAGAAAGAAGTGAAGAAGAAAAGGAAATGGAAAAATGAAGACAAAATCCGTTGGATGATCACATAACACTGGTCTCATTTTATCAACTTATTCTTGCTCTGTGAAATGCATAAAATTACAATTGGGAGCTTGAGTACTAAACTAGCTTTTTCATTCCTGTTCCTTCTTGGAGAAGGGAACTTTGTAAGTTAGTGAGTCAGTGTAAAAAAGTAAAGAACATTCTTGCCACTTTTACCAAGCTCTGGAGTTAGTTTCCTCATCTCTGTTCTGAAAGTTACTCTTGAGGGTTCACTAGTAAACCCAGACAGAGGTGACAGCAGCTTTTGGCAGCCTTATGCCCGGTGGGTACCAGCAATTGGGAGGTTTCAGATTCACACTGAGATTCTTCTGATTTCAGTTCAGACCCATAGCTTTCCCAGAAAGTCACACAGAGAAATCAAAGCTGCTCCCAACAGCAAATCTGCAGACTTCACTAAGCGTTCTCTTGTGAATGAAAAAATGGTAAGCTGAACTTTGGTCTCAAACATGTCCCAGCTGATGAACTGGGATGGTGATAGGTCATGGTTTTGAGACCTTGCTAAAGTCTAGGTGAATGAAAGATGCTGGTGGCTATCTGGCTATTTCTATTTCATCCATCAATGACTGGCTTACTACAAAGATAGGAAAACTATGGGCCAAATCAGGACTCCTGTTTGCCTTTATCTCACCCATAATGTAAGAATAGATTTTACATAAAAAGTCTCAAATATTGAAAAAAGGCGACTATCATTTAATGATTTCTGAATCTGATTCCAGTTTCTTGTCCCTAAATAAAGTTTTGTAGGAATACAGATGCCCTAAATTCTTTTACACGCTGCTTATACCTCCGCTCCTCAACAGCAGAGCTGAGCCTTGCCACCAAGACCACATGACTCACAAAGCTGGAAATATTTATTATCCAGCCTTTCAGGAAAATGCTTTCTGCTCTCTGATCTAAAATGATAAATTCCCACAGAGGCTATAATGATGTTGTTGAACTCCAATGACCTGAAAGCGTTTGCATGGCTTCCAGAAAAGCCATGTGCTCCCAGAGAAGCACTGTTGCATGGGGAGAATTTATCTCATTAGCTGTCTGAACCCCCAGGCCCATGAAGCTTTTGTTAAGTGACTTCATTCTGCCTATAACATCCTCTCAGGCTTTCCTAAGCACCCTGTTCAACAGGTGGGCTGTGGAGTAGAGAACAAAACCTCAACCTGCATAGAAGTTTCTGGAAAAAAAAAAAGGCAGACTAGCTTGTCAGAAACTGGAGCGACCTTTCAAATGTAATCTTGAATTGAAGGACCTGATTTTAAATTCCCAGGTTCTTCAATTTCTTCAGGTCCCTCTGTCAGACACTTCAACTCAAACACTGTCTTCCTGAAAGTGTCCTCTCCTTGGTGTGCATGTTGCGTGATTGAGACGTGAAGGGTCTCTGAAGTTGTCTCTGGAGTCCGCTGGTGCAAGTTGCTGCAGTAACAGCGCCCAGTGTTTTTGGAAAGTGAAGGATCTGTGACTGAACAGTTGTGTGAGAAAACTATTACTAAAGGAAAAATTGTACCAGAATACTGTCACCAACACACACACAACACATTTGCATAATCAAGATATTTTGCAATCCATGTATGAACACTACCAAAAACGCCTGCAATGAATTAATAGAGTTGCCTCAAAAACACAGAGTGCTAGCATATTTTAGGCATCCCTTTAAGGGACTTGATATGACAGATTCTTGCAGTGAACAAGCAGAAATAAATAAATAAGCCCCCAAACAGGGGGACAATTGTTTGCCAAACCTTGGATTTAAGCCAACAATCTCGATGTTTGCTCATTCAACACAAACTGGGTAAATACAGAGAGAAAATGCCAATCAGGCTAATAGCTCTGAGAATGGAGGCCTAACAGTAAATTTAGCTGCAATAATCTCATAGAATTATAAGACTTGGAGTTACAACTACCCTTAAGAAGTCTCTCTGAACCACATTTAGATATTATTTGAGCCTAATACTGTGCTGAGAGCTTAATGGGGGTGTGTAAAAAGAGAGACAATACTTGCTGAATGGCGGTTGGAAAGGCAAGCTAGCTTTTTAGAAAGCTGTAACAACTCTTAAGGTTACACATGGCAATTTTCACACACTGATATTCTCACAATTAAGGAAAAGTATTATTTAAATGATTTTCACTGCTTCCAATTTTGGCAGTACGTGGGCACAAAGCACTGAGACTTTTCGAATTAGTAGTGTGATTTTTCCATGCTGGCCTTGAACATATTGTTTGACGCTCCAGGGGAGTTTGGCTGCTTGCAGAACTGAGAGACGAGGGGAAGAACAAAGCTCTCTAAGAGACTTGAACTTTTTCTCCACTGGAATGTGGAAGAAAGAACGCTTTGGGTTTGATGGGCCAGCTGGCATGATTCCAAGCCTCTTCTGGTCTAGTGGATTGGCCTTGGAAAGTTATTTAACCTCTGAGCCCTGGCCTTCACTCTTCCAGAAAAGGGGCTAGACTGGGAGCTGCTGTATATGTCATGGGCTCAGGAGCACGGGTTCTCAGAGTGAGACACTGTAGCATCTGTTTCGGAATAACCTATGCAGCTTGTCCTAAATGCAGATCCCCAGCATGAACAGATGGACTGGATCAAACTCCCCAAAACTGAGTCCCCAGAAGTGATTTATTTAAGCAACTCTAGCTCCTTGTAGGCATAGGAATGCTTGCCATGTTGCAGAGAGCATAATAAAGAAGCACCTGGACTTTGGAGGGAGAATGACCTGCTTTCACTTTGACTTTGGGAAATGGTTTTACTTTCTTCAGTCTCAGTTGATTCATCTTAAAATCAGAGATGGCAAGAGTCCCAATAGTTACCGAGAAGATTGGATTTGAAAAAAATTAAAAAATACAGTGAGTTTCTTTAGTCTCGGTAATTACATAATACATGACAGTCTAAGGGGACTTAGACTCTATTTTGACATCTAAGTTAATCTAGTTTTTATTATAAAATAGAAAAAGCTCTAAGTTCTGAATTAAAGTGTGCACCAAGTTAACATAACTTAAGTGAAGAAAACAATGTTGGCTGAATAATCTGACTTTCAAACAAGATTCAGTTACATGTTTTTTTAACCACAAACTTGAATCCATCTTATTTTACACCAGCATAGTTCCACTGCCCTCTCATCTCGGGCCGTAAGTCCCAAACCTCTAGGAAAATCTAAAGAGAATGCAAGTGTCATGTGCCACTCACTGGGTCCAAATGGTGCCCTTTTCACAGTGGATGTTGTCAAATGTTCATTCCTCAGAAGGTAAGCCCCCTTCTGAGCACAGGTGGGGCCCACAAAACCCCATGACTCCCTGCTTCATCTTCTTCCCCTCTGTCTTCTCTTTCATCGGGCTCTACAATTAGAACAGCGACAGTGAACTTCCTGTTCTCTGTTCTCTTTCAGAACAAGCTGCAGCAAGGGCCTGATAGTCAGAATTACTTGGAGGGAAATTATAGCTCTTCACCCCGAAGAGGTCTCACTAGGCGAATCATCACAGGGAAGCTGCTGTCGATTTCTCTGTCTGTGATGTCTGTCAAAGTAACTCAGGTACAAGTACTGTTGTTTGGGATTGCAATGGGAGAGGAGGCAGAGAAAGAGAGAGGGAGGGAGGGTGAAAGAAGAGAGAGAGAAAGAGGAGGAAGATGGAAAGAGAAGGAGGCAGAGAAGCAGAGAGACAGAGAGACCTGGGATGAAGAGAGAGACACAGAGAGATTTTTTAAAAGGGACAGTGATGGTTCACAGGTGACATTGTGGTGGGAGTACCTTGAAGTATACAATGATGTATGTGTATGTGTGTGTGTGTGTGTAATCAATAATTTTTTCAAAGCAAAAAAAAAGGGGGGGGGTGGATGAACGAGGCTGCAACATTTGCCTATGATCTGGACCAGCCTCTACTGGGACAGAGGAGCTCATTTCTTCAACTTCCCTGACTAACTGTGCTTCACCTACACACCAGTTGACACCAGCCTCACTGCTTGCAGAAGTAATAGGTTTGATGGAAACACACAAACATGAGTGGGGTTGCTACTATGTGTCAAATGCTCTGCATGGCAATATCTGCTTTAAACCCTCTTACCATGTCAACAAGTGGAATTCTCAATTCTCCTAGTGACAGCCACTAGAAGAGTAAAGGAGGCAAGAAGGTGTTGTGCTCTAGAGTGAGAAACTATCATTCATTCTTTAAAAAGAAAGTCTGTTAGAAATGGCAGCTCAGAGGTGCCAGTGCAAAACTCCAGATAAGTTTTTTATAAATGGTCCTGATAAATGGTTGATGTCAGTTAATTTTAGTTTGTGGTTAGAGTTTTTGCCACTAGACTTTCAGGTGTGTGGGTCAAAAGAAGTCTGTTGTTCCTCTCTCTGGAGTGTGAGTCAGCCTGCTGTGGGTAGATTTTGTGGTACTGTGACTGAGGAATGTATTTCCATTGGCTTTTCATACTCATTTTTCCTTGGGGAATCCCAAATCTCTCTTTTTTCTTTATCATCTTCCTAGATTGTCAGCAAGACAGACCAGCTGACCTTATATCTAATGACTCTTATAGAATCTCCAATTGCCTGATATATTAAATTTTAACCTTGTTACTTCCATCTAATCCAACGGATTTTCTTATATTCCACACACATTTATTAAGTTTGCCCTTGGTTTTACATGTTTGCTCACTTATTCATTTAATAAATATGTATAGAACCCCTACTGAGTGCCAAGCGCTGTCCCCGGTGCTGAGGATACATGCGAGATGGAAACAAAGACAGTGCCTTTGCGAGACTTACAGCCTAGGGGCCAAAGGAATAAATAAATAAATAAAGAGACAAAGCGATAGGATATTATGGTAAGAAGTACAGTGAATTAAAAAAAAAAAGCTTGGAAAGGAAGAGAAAGCAACCAGAGAGGCAGTGTTATTGTAGAATGATGCATCAGGAGAAGCATAGAAGAAATGATTCTTATGGATTTAGTTGGGAAGTGTGATCTAAGCAGAGGGAACAGTAAGCAAATATGTCCTATGACAGAAGTATAAATGACATACATGGAGGCCAGTGTGACCCATAGGAGTTAGAATGTAAGATGAGGCATCTCATGTCCACATCATTGCTTGTCGGACTGGTGGCACCCCAGAGAAGCAGCAGCATCAGGTGCATGTTCTTAAGAAGACCATGTGTTAATTACACACATCACAACAGGAGCCTGAGAATAAAGAAAGAGATAGTTTATCAAGATACGGATTCAGGACATGGTTGTACTAATGCTTCCAAGTGTACCTCATGTGCGTGTGTTCTGTTTCTTATTGCTGTTGCAGAGTTTCTCTACACCCACCTAGGATAATATTGATCAAATGATCAATTTCATCAATTGATCATTCAATCAGTTGAAGTTGATCGTCATTCAAAATTGATCAAATGATCAATTTCATCAACATGCTTCTAAGTGTATTTTGCTTGATATACAGGTGTTGGCAGCAGTGGGGGATGTGGCTGACAGAGACATGATCCTGCAAGCACGGCAGTGGGGAGTATTCTCCTTCTCTGACAGTTTTCTTTTTCATTGTTTGTAGCCAACAGAGCTATCAGTTCTTTGCAGCACAGCATCTGAACACTTAACAGGAGCCATCACACAATTATCCACAATGAGAAGGCCTAAAACTTTCTTGCTGAGTTTGTTCTTGCGCCCCTCCAGAGTTAATTCCAACTGACTATTAATCTGACGCTTTACCAGTTATGTGCTAAAAAGGCAACAGATATTTGAAGTGGTATGGCACTGATATTCATCTAGCAGGGGGAATCTTACAAGGGACAAGGCACAATGCTGTAAAAGTAGGCTTTCAATTGTTAGGAGCCGATGTGATTTCACCTCAAACTGCTAGAGGGAAGTATTCAGCTTATTATCTTCTTATGTTTTTAGTTTGGGTTGAATTCAACTCAGGAACAATTTTTAATTTTTTTATTGCCCATTCTGTTAGGAAAAAAATACAAAAATGCTTCAAGGTTGCTGTAAGAGAAAAAAACCAAACAAACCAAGAATTCTCACCTGTTCTCTTTCCTCACTCAGTTATATAAAAAGAAGCAGAGGGTGAACAAGAAAAAACAATGATCTTAATTTATGATGATCACAGATCTAGATGACTTCAAGAAATTCATTGGAATGATGCCTCTCACCTCTTCTCTTTTCCTTTCTATAACTTGGTCTGAATAAGCTTCTGCTTCAGGACAAGATGGAGAAACAAAAATCAGATTGACTATGCCACTAGAAATGGTAACCACAAAATATCTGAAACAATGATTTTTAAGTGCCTGGGTATTAGGCAGTGAAAGGCAGTGATCCCTATAAGGTGGCAGTAAGTAGAGTGAACCTATGATTACTTTCAGCTAACAGTTTTGAGAAGGAATCCAGGTGATCGTTCAAGGAGGAGGAAGTTCAGAAGAGTCCGGTGGGATGTTTGATTTGAAAAGATGCTGGGAGTTCAGAAAGGAAAGGGGTTGTTTGCAAGGCAAAGACTTGAGAGGAGCCTCTGGGAGAGCTCTAAAGATTGAAGAGGGTTGTCTTTTTTTTTTAAAAGCAACTATTTATTTGTAAAAAGTTAGATATTTTTGGTCTTCATTCTTTTTTTTATTAAATTATATATATATATATATTTCACTTGGTATTCCCTGGGGTTCATCCACCACCTCCCCTTCCTGACCACTCCCCCTCTCCCTCCCCCAGCTGTGTAGTTTGGTTGTTAGCTCCTTTTGACTTTTCCTCCATTTCGCCTTTTGTTTGTTTTTCTTATGTACGATATATATAGGTTTCTGTCTTTCTGACTTGTTTCTGATAATATGATTTCTTCTAGGTACATCCATGTTGTCATAAATTCATCAAATTTCTCATTTTAAATTAATGAGCAATATTCTGTTGTGTGTATATACCACATCTTTTTCATCCATTCATCTGTCTTGGGACATTTGGGTTGTTTCCATGTCCTTGCAATTATGAATAGTGCTGCAGTAAACATCCTAGTGCAGGTGTTCCTTTGTATGAGTATTGAGGTCTCCTTTGGGTAGATTCCCAGAAGAGTGATTGCTGGGTCAAATGGTAGCTCCATTTTCATTAGTTTGAGCGTCCTCCACTCTGCTTTCCATAGTGGCTGGACCAGTGTACATTCCCACCAGCAGTGTAAGAGTGTTTCATTCTCTCCACATCCACATCAGCACTTGTTGTTGCCCATTTTTTTTAATGTGGGCCATTCCTACTGGCATAAGGTAGCATCTCATTGTCATTTTGATTTGCATTTCTGTGATTGCTAGTGATGTTGTGCAATTTTTCATGTTCCTGTTGGCCATTTGTATTTCCTCTTTGGAGAAGTGTCTTTTTTAGTTCTCCCCATTTTTTTTTAACTGGGTTTCTTGTTTTGTTTTTTCTAAGTTGTGTGAGTTTCTTGTAAATCTGTGCAACCATTATCACTTTTGTAGAGGGCAGAAATTTTCTCCTATTCAGTTTGGTTTCTTTTTGTTTATCTGTTGTGTCTTTTGCTGTACAGAAGCCTTTTAGTTTGATGTAGTTCCAGATGTTTATGTTTTCCTTCATTTTTTTTTTGCCATCTGTTGATGTGCCCAGAAATGAATTTTTGAATTATAATTCATAGAGGGTTTTACCCAGGTTTTCCTCTATGTGTTTTATGGTTTCAAATCTTACTTCTAAATCTTTTATCCATTTTGAGTTGTTTTTGTACATGGTGTGAGGGAGGTGTCTTGGTTCATTTTTTTGCATATCTTGGTCCAATTTTCCCAGCACCATTTATTGAAGATGCTATCCTTGTTCCAATGTAAGTTTTTCACTCCTCTGTCAAAGATTAGTTGACTATTTGTGTGTGGTTTTACTTCAGGGTACTCAGTTCTGTTCCATTTGTCTGATGGTCTATTTTGGTATCAGTACCATGCTGTTTTAATTATTATGGCTTTGTAGTATAATTTGAATCTGGAATAGTAATTCCTCCATTCCCTATTTTTTTGGTCTGGAAGCTTTTTGATATTTGGGGTCTTTTGTTATTCCATTTGTCAAGAAGGTCCTCTTGACTGATCATCTGAGGACTGATCAATAGAGACATTTAAGAAAGCTACTCAAGGCCTGGGAAAGAACCACTGGAAAGGACTATAGGGAATAATACCCAATTTCCTCAATGCCTATCCTTATCAGCTACAATAGGAAACCTCAGGAGGCATAGATTAGAATATACAGAAAGTTATAAGTACTTTTGCTTAGTAAAGGGGAAAAGTAAGATCTTGACTGAGAATCACTATGGACCCACCCTAACAAATCAAAGCAAGACTGGGAACTGTGACCAAGTAATGAAATTGCTCCCCAAAACAATTTCCATATTCGGTTATAGGAAATAAAACAGAGGAAAAAAAATCTCAATTTATGATAATCACAAATCTAAACAACTTCTAGAAATTCTTATGGAAGTTATCATCTTCAGGAACACAAAACTAGCACCCAACAAGATAAGATTAATAATGTCAGCTATCTAGTAAAAATCCTATCAGGCATGCAAAAAAAAAAAAAAAAAAAAAAAAAAAAAAAAAAAAAAAAAAAAAAAAAAAAAAAAAAAAAAAAAAAAAAAAAAAAAAAAAAAAAAAAAAAAAAAAAAAAAAAAAGCAACAGGAAAATATGATGCATAATTAGAAGAAAAATCAGTTATACAAAACAGAACTAAAACTAACACAGATGTTAGACTTAGCAGATAAAGGCATTAACATATACTATTACTTTATTCCATATGTTCAAAGAGCTGGAAGAAAAATTGGGTATGTTAAGGAGAGTCATGAAAGATATTAATAAGGCGCCCCAAATGAACTTTTGAAGATGAAATGGCAATGATTGAAATTAAAATTTTTTTAATAAATGGGATTAATGACTGTTTTCATCTGTTTAAGTTGTTACAAAATATTATAAATGGGTGTTCATAGTGTTTATTTATTTAAATCAAATGATTTTTTATGATTATTTATATTAGATTTATTTCTCATAGTTCTGTAGCAAGTCTGAGATCAGACACCATCAATTTGGGTTCTGGTGAGGACCCTCTTACACTTTGCAAACTTCTTGTATTCTTATATTGTAGAAAGAAGATGAGAGAACTGTTTGGGGTTTCTCTTATTAGGACACACATCCAATTCAGGAGGACTCTATCCTTAAGAATTAATAACCTCCCCACCTCTAATATAGTCACAAGGAGTGTTAGGATTTGAACATATAAACTCTGGGGAGACATGAACTGTTAGTAATTTCAATGACCAATCAGACATTACAGAAGGAAAGAAAAATGAGCTTGAAGGAATAGCAAAAGAAATTATTCCAATGAAATATACCAAAGAAGAAGAGTGAAGACATAAGAGAATAAAATATCAGTGAAGTGAAGGACAATTTCACATAGTCTAAATACTTGCAATTGGAATTCCCAAAGGAGACAAGAGAAAGTGGTAGTGAGAAATATAGGAAGAAAGACAGTAGAAATGTATGAAAAAGTAAGGATTGAAAATTTTCCAAATATGACAGACTCTATAAACCCTCTGGTCCAAGATACTCCAGGAATCCAAGATGCAGAGAGCTGAAGAACACTACATTAAAAAACATTTTGTTTCATTGCTCAAAATGGGCAATAAAAGAAAAATTTAAAAGCAGACAGAGAAGAAAAGCTGTTTTTTGCAGAGTATATTAAAGTACTGAGTACTTTAAAAGTCTAGAAGAAAAGTGGAACAACTATAGTTTTATACTTGTGAAGATATCTTTCAAAAGAAAAGACTTAGTGAAGCCATCTTATATATACAAAGTTTGAAAAGAATCATGACTAACAGATCCTGATATGAAATGTTAAAAGAAGTCCTGCAGGCAGAAGAAAAAGTACGCCAAAAAAATATAGGCATGCAAAAAGGAATGAAGAACATTGGAAATATAAACTACATGCTTAAATAGACAAGTTTTTCTCACTATTTAAATCTCTCTAAAAGATAATTGAGTTTATACACAGCCACAATGTAGTGTGGGGTTTATTGCATATGTGGAAACACACTGACAATAAAAATAGCACAAAGATCAGGAGAAGAGAAATGGGGATGTACTGGATATAAAATAAAAAATAAATAATCTCTGTGTAAGCTTCTAAATATTTGGAAACAAAAAATATTCTTCTAAACCTTTTGAGTCAAAGAGGTAATCAAATCACCGACAGAAAGAATTTTGACATAAAATTTCTTTCCCACTTTTGGAGAAATTAAAACACCAACAAGTATGATAATAGTGTTTTTGAGAAGGTATCAATTTTTTATAGCTGTGTTACAAATTTCCACAGATTTTGTCTCACAGTCTCCATAGGTGAGGAGTGCAATCTGATTTAGCTGGGTTTTCTGTTCAGGTTTGAGACTACAGTCAAAAAATTGTATGAGATTTCATCTGGGACTCAGGATACTTTCCTAAAATCATGTGCTTATTAGTAGATTCATTTCTGTGTAGCTTGGGAAGTCATTTCAGCTGCCTCTTCTATCTCTGACCTCCAGATGAAAGGGTTCACCTGATGTGGTCAAACCCATGCAAGACAATTTCCCTGCTGATTACCTCAAATCAACTAGTATAAAGACCTGTATCTGCAAAATGCTTTTACTGATACCATATAATGAAATCTAACCACGACTGTGACACCCCATCATAATTACAGACTTTGCACACATTGAAGAAGAGATTATGCAGAGTGTAAACAAGGGTCCCAGGATCTTAGGGGTGGTCTTAGAATATTGTCTGCCCCAGGGAGATGTAAGGGAATGAGTGTAGCAGAAAGATGCTATTTGTTAATTATTTGTTAAACATAATCTTTAAGTGACTCCATCTTTTTCCTGTAGTTAGCTTTGATTGGTTTTATTTTATTTTCTTCCTTAAAATCATCTATAATCTTAAGGGTAATTATAGTCATAGAACTGTTACTGTTTCTCAAATGTTCAGTATGTGCTTGGTGTTTTACAAAGTACTTTACATATAATATCCCACTAGATCTTGACAACATGTGTGTGAAGTAGATATTATTACATCTCTTTCATGGATGAAGAAGAGATCCTAGGCACAGAAGTCTTAAGCTTTTTTTTTTCGAAAGTAACACAACTAGTTAAGGAAGGGGCCATGATGCAGAACTGGATCTGTCTGACTCTAAATCTAGTGCTGTGGTGAAAAAAATGGAAATGCAGAAAGCAAAGGAACTGTTGCCACTGGCAGTTGTGTTCAGAGAGCAGTGAGTCATTTCTTAAGGAGTTATTTCCATTAAGGATAAATTCAGCTCTATCTAGTTCTTCAAAAACGCTCTGTTGGAAGGAAAATATAGCAGAGATTAATGTATATACCATACTACATATACACATATTGTACTATATATATACATATATATTGTGTATATACATATATATCTCAATTCTGTCTAAGTATTTTCTATCAATAGGTCACGCTTCCTAAGAATGCAATTGTTAGAGGTATTTCACAAATCTGATTATCATCAATGCTTCTCTTAATTTATATATTTGAAAAATTTTGGCTGCCTGAAGTTCTATGAAAATGCTAATTTCCATCAGAACAGGTATTACATCTGTTCTCTGAAAATGGGAGCCCCAGTTGGTAGTCTGTTAAAGTCAAACAGCTTCATCACTCTTGAGGTTGCAAACATCTAGGGAAAGGAGACAAAAAAGCGCAACAGTTGTTGACCTTAAGGAAGAGATGTGGGGAATGGACACAAAAATTTTTTACAAAAGAAATACTCTTATGCTCTTCTACCTCTAGTTTCACTAGGACAATTGTGAATACCTCTATTTCTAGGGAAAAATCTGTGTATCCCTACTAAAATACATCTCCAAACCCATACAAGGCTAAGAAAATAATGTTACCACCAGGGGGCAATAACACCACGGCGATGCTGAAACAGTAATCAGCTTGCCATTAGTGCATCCAAATCATGTGCAAGAATAAGCTTAGGTGAATGGAGTTTGTGCTGTGAATGGTTGACTAAACAATTGAGTACTAATACACTAATCATATTTTCTGTTTTAAAGTAACAATAATAATGAGCTTGTGCAGTCTATACAGTTGGGCAGGCTTGATAGGAAAACTTTCAATCCCCTCTGCTACCCTTCCCTTTAGAAGGACACTAGCCTTAAAAGGGATTAAGATGGAGTAGACATGGGGGACGATTCTGGTAAGGAAGATGAGGTTGTGAGAACTGAAAGCTGGATTCCCAACATCCTCCATCTAGAAAAGGATTGGGGCCCAGAGATACTGAACCCCTCCTGCTAGAAATCCCACTGGACTATGCAGCTTTTCACTGAGAAAAAGATACTCTGTGTACCTTCAGCATTTAACATGGGCAGATTGAGTTTCCAGTATGGACAAGTCACTGTGGTACCCTAGGGGATGCTGGGAGGAGAAATTATGGTAATACCAACAGTAATAACATGTTCTGCGCTCACAGGAACTTAGGGTGTGGTAGGGACATTGATTATGAGTTAATGACATATAAGCACATATAAGCGTATAATGACATATAAACACAATCTGGATTTGGAGCTATAGGGAAAAGTTCGAGTTAGTATGAGATCTTATAAGGCAAGGTGGTATGTGTTGGAAACTGACACTGAACTTAATGCTTAAGTAAAAGAAAGAAGCAAAAAACTAGGGAGAATGTATTCCACATGGACTCTAGGTCCACTATAAATATACCTTGTGTCACTTATGCAAAGTGCCCTCCCTCTAAGTCATGTCAAGGGGTTGGGATTTCACCCTAAGTACAAAAAAAAAATGTTTTGAAGAATTTTGTGAGGATTGAAACACACCCTATTATATTTCTATTAGGTCATTTTGGCTTTCATATGGAGATAAAATTAAAAATGAACAAGAGTTAAATCAGGGAGAACTATCAGGTTGTTATAGTCACCAGATGATAAATAATGAATGCATAGAGACATAGGAGACAGGTAAACAGATTCCAGATTGGAGTGAGCTGAGGCACGATGGGTTGTGCTGGATGTTAGGGATGGGGAGGGATCAAAGACAACCCCCAGAGATTTGGTATATGACAAGGATGGAAGTGACATTTACTGAATTGGGGAAGGCAGCATGAGGAACAGAAAGATCAAGCCTTCAGTTTCAGACTTGATAATTCGGGGTGTCAGAGAGACATTTAAATGAGGATATAAAGTTGGAACACAGGTAAAGGTATTAGGACTCAGGAGCATAAAACCAGGAGAACACATGCGAATGCCTGGGAAATAGACAAATAAATATACCATAACCTGATCCCGGGAGGAGGCACCATTCAGAGGTCAAGCAGGAAATGGATACAGCAAAAGATACTGCAGTTGCTGCTGGGTGTGCAAAGCAGGAGAATGTGACAGTCCAGAATTCAAGAGAAGAGGGTCTCTCAAGGATGGAGTAACCCATTGCCTTCAACCCTGCTGGGTGATTACAGGTCAGTCCTGAAAAGGAGATTAGATTAGGCAACATGGATGTCATTGGTACCTTCTCTAGAGCACTTTCAATTAAACCATGGCAATGGGAGCTGGATGAGTAGGTTGGAAGCAGAGGTAGGCCTGCAACACTCAGAGGTTAAGTCATAGTTGGCTTATGACATCAATGAAAGGCCAAGCTAAACTTAGAAGAAAGTATGGCAGAATATTTAGGTGATTTTAGAATAAGAAACAATTTCTTGAGCAGCACACATCAAAGAGCAAATCATAAAAGCTAAAACTGATACACCATCCTACTTTACTATTAATTTAATGTTATGAAATTTCATTTCATAAAGAATTAAAAAAATAAGTCATGTACCTGATCATTCTCCTTTTCCCTTTCTAGTAATGTAGAGAAAAATCTTTTCCATATACCTCATACCAGACATATATGCATACGTGCTCATGTGTGTTCATAGTTATGACACTGGGTAAGAGCTGCAACAGCTGTGGTGATCACCCTGAAATAGTCCAGTTAGCTATGGGAGTGAAAAATAGTCCAACCAGACTCTAGGGTGGGGGCTACTGAGGGTGGATTTCAGCCAGGGTCAAGGGAGGACTCCAGTCTCCAGTCTCTAGGCACTAGCCTCTGAGAAACGCTGCTTGAGTTTCTGAGCTAACTGTTCTAGCTCCACAGGAGAAGTAATGGCCTCTGTTCCTGGTCTCTGAAGAAGGAAGGGAGACCACCCTTGTGTCCAGCAGTGACCGCCAAAGAAGAGAAGCTGAAGACGGCAGAGGCTGTCTATGAGGTCACCTGATGGGAGCACCAAAGGCCCTAGGCCAGGTGTCTCTAAGAGCTGTTTGTTGGTGGTGCTCTCCTGGGGGCCACTCGTGAGCATCGCTACTGTCCAATATTACTGGTAACAGGTTACTGGCACTCTACTTGTCTGGTGGGCACTAACTGGGTGAGGTCGCTGAGACATTGAGTTCTTCATTTTTCTCCTATAAAATAAATATCATGGATGTTGGGACCTGAGGTCTCTGCAGCTGTGCGCATGGGTGGAAGGACCCACAGACAGTGATCTGTATTGGGCACTGTCCCTTGATTTAGCTATAGCCCTTGGTATTTGTATTGGTGTCTCTGCTTAGTTTTGGTGCCTGTTCCCACGTGTTTTCAATACCATTGTAGAATACAGCAAAATCTTGGAAATAATTCTGGTGACCAAGTGGTACATAAATCCTGGTATATTCACTGAACAGAATGTTACACAACATAATGAAAGTGATTCAAGGACATGGCTGTCTCTCACCTCACACCTAACACTGAGCAACACTTTATGTCTGTTATGTATTGTGTCCAGTTACATAGAGGTCAAGAATATATTTTCCAGAGGGAAAAGTTAGGATTATTAAAAGTATTTTTAACCCTTGGTCTTGATTGAGCACAGAAAGGAGGACCAACGACTATATTTTCACAACATGATGTGCAGTACAATTTGATTTTTAAAACTCTGCACCTATATTCTTTTAATAAAAATGCAAAGGCAATTTTAAACTTGAAGGAGGGGTGAAGAATTGGAGACTGTTAGGACAGCTGCTTACAGCTTTGGTTCTGAGTGCAAATCTGAGAGAGATGTTAGCTGATGTGCGAGGTGAGGACAAGGGAGCATTGTTTGTTTTGACTGCTCTTTTTAGATGAAACACTTCTGATACCAATCACAAGAATCCATTCAAGTAGTGGTCAAGGATGAGGGTGATTAGGGAGATAATCCAGAATATGGTCTCTGAGAGGTCTGCCTAACTAGGAAGTTAGCACCTGTGTGGAGAGGACACTGTGTGATATAACAGCAGAGATGAATACCTGAGATGGATACAGGTAAGTGGGTGGGAGTGGGACAGGGCAAAGTTCTTTTCTGATGGGCTTTGCTCTTTGGATGAGAAAGGATCATCAGCTCAAAAGGATTAGGAAGGAGGGAGAAGCAAATCTATGAGAATGGAGAGTGAATCAGTCTTTGTAGAGACAGGTCCACCATATTGAATGTGCACCTAAAGCATTTTACTTAAAACCAAGAAAGAAGGATCAAGTTAGGAAATGGGTGTAGGCATCTGTCAGGGCGCCCCAAGCCCTAGGTTTATTTATCAGACTGATTGAGAAACAATTGCAGACCAGGAGGGGGGGCCCAATTCAATTAAAAATGCTGTTAGACATCAGCATAACATCACAATGGCAACAGACCAATGTGGAAGGTGGAAGCAGGTAGAGAGATGGAATTTCAGATAAGAGGAACACCTCCTATCTCACTAGTTCCCTCTGGCACACTAGAGGGTGGGCAATAGCACATCTCTCACCTGTAACCCAGATTCCTAACCTCTTTGGAATGTCCCAAGAGACATATGACCTATTAGTAATAAATACTGTTGCCCCCAAAGATAAATGCTCCTGTTATCACCCATCCCCACATCCTGTCTGCTGCATGTCATATATGCTCTGCTACTTCCTCATTGCATCATTGCATCACCTAGCATTTTCTTGCTAGGGTATAGAAGTGGTTTCTCAGTTTCATTAAAGTGAACCTGGACATGCTTCCCCAGATCCCTGTGCTGTGGGCTAGCCTCACAAATCGCTATCCATCTCTTCCGTCTCAATTTCTTCTTCATTCCACACGTGACTCGTAACAGACCAAAAGTGGTTTAGGAATATTAGACTGGCTAATGGGAAAACTCAGTGGGCGTTGGTAGCCTAGGGGACACCTGTGAGCCAGCCAATTGGCGTGAGACACAACACAGAGATACCCAATGACCAAATCCCTGCTCTTTGCCCATTGCACCTATGTAAGCACCTGCTTCTCACCACCTTGGTGGGAGTCCACTCCACTTGGAAAGCTTTCCTGTCCTTCCTCTTATCTATCAACAAATCTCTTGCTTTTCTACAACTCTGGTCTTGATGTTGAGTCCTTGTCGAAGACAAGAATGGAGGAAGAGACTTCCTGGGGTTCTTGGACTCAGGGCCTGCTCCTGTAAATCCTCATTCAAGAATGTCTATAAAGTGAATTAGAGAACAAATTTCAAATAGGTTATTACAGAAAATCAGAGTATTTTATTTTATTTATTTATTATTTTTTTTTGAGGCTAGGTCTTGCTATTTTTGCCCATGGAACCGCAGGCTCTCGTTGTCCGGGGTACCACAGACTCAAGCAATCCCTAGCCTCAGCTTCCCAGGTACCTGGGATTACAGGCAAGTGCCACCACGCCCAGCTATTTTTTTTGGAACTAGGTCTCACTATGGGCCCCAGGCGGGACTCGAACTGCGATCCCTATCCCCGGCCGCTTCATAGGCTGAAGCTTACAGGCATGAGCCACCGTGCCCGGCCAAATCAGAGTATTTTAAATGTGATCTTTTGATAAGAGGTAGCTGCTCCTTCTCACTCCAAAGCTGGGTACATGATGTGGTTGCTCTCCTTTGCAGGGGGAATACCTATATGAACACTCTTGAGAACTAATGACTTTGGCTGCAGTGGGTGTGGGAGAACACAGAAGCCAAGCATAGATTAGAAACCATATTTTGAGCTCTGAAGCATGTGATTTTTCTACCTTCCCACATAACATCTAAAGATTGTTCTTCAAGACTGCTCATTTCTGTGTTAGAATGCTCTGCTAAACTGTATTCTAAATGGTGCATACAATAATCTTGCATCTCTTTTATCTCACAGACAATTGTGAACGTGGCTCTAGGATTTTGGCTATAAAAAGGATTTTATTAAAACCCGTGGCAAGCTCAGCCTGCTGTTTGGCTGGTACACTCTTCGACTATTTTGGGTCTTTCTTTTGGTAAAATTCAGAGTTGTACAAATTGGGCTCAAAATTGTACTAATTCTGGACTCTGTTTAGGGAAATACATTTGCATCTATCTCATCCTTGCTGTTTGACAGATGAGTAAAAGGAGTCACAGAGGTGTTGCTTGCTCAAGATCCTGAAACTCACAAGCTGAAGCTGCAAGTTTCCTATTCTGTCAGAGTAAATGGTGCTACTATTTTTGGTTCGGTGTTCTTTTCCATTTCTGGTTATCGTGATGGGAGAGAGACAAATTCTACTTTGTTTCTAAGATACTCTCTGATCTCTTTCAGGCAACTCACAAACCATGTATTGTCACTGGAGCTCTTACACCATGAGTCCCCTGGGGTGGTGGTGACAGGTGAAGGGATTGGATGACAAAGCCCCATGTAACAAAATAAATATAAAATAGTACCTCAAACTTTTTGCCAGGAATTACAATCAAATCTGTGGACTTAACCTTTCTTTAATAACTTGTCAAAGCCTGTTACCTCCTTAATGCCCTGCCCTTTGAAGAGTTGGAGGGGAATAAATCTCACCAGTAATGGAGAGCATTCATGGAAAGGCATCAAAAGAATGTTTAAAGGGAATACACTTATTTTAGGTATCTGGAAGTCTATTACATCTATGTGCTAAGAAAGGTAACATGATAATGGTGTCTAGTAATATAGTAGCAATTAGAGGAGGGAGAACTTTGCCATTATCCAGGAATGGAGACTAGAAGCTGGGGTCATTGTCATCCCAAGAAGGACTTGCCTTCTTGGGTGCAAGAGAGGTGATGCAATTCCCTGAAGCCACTGAGAAGCAAATTGTAAGGCTAGAGCTGATACAGCCAGAACATTCCAGCATGTCTTTCAAGGGGAGGGTATATTACACTGCAGGGTACATGGGTAGAAAGTTACTGATCTCTTCCTTTTCCTACCTATCTACCACTGATTTGTCACTAATTATTCCTATGAGGAGACAAAAAGAAAATGGCCATAATAGGATCTTCTAAATAAGATCTTAGATCATTATATAAAATTTCTCCCTGCAGCACATAAACAATAAAATGTACTCCCTCCACCAACACACATATCAAATCCTCACCTTCTAGTATGCACATCTTTGTGTTTCCTCTCCCCTTGAATGTGGGCTGGTCAAGTAGCCAGCCTGTGACCCATGAAATTCAACAAGATGGTGGGTATTACTTCTGTATTAATCTACAGGAGATTGTGACTTTTGAGTTGCTAGCAGACTCTTCCACTGTGACTTTGATGAAGTAAGCTGCTGTGCTGGAGAGATGAGGTACTTATGGCAAAAGTCAGCAGGGAAAAAGCCCTCAGACCAACAGCCTGCAAAACATTGAATGTGGATCCATTTCTAACCTTAAAATTAGACCCACTGCTGGCCAACAACTTTACTGCAACCCCGTAGAGATCCTGGCACAGAAAGCCCAAACAATCCCACTTGCCTCCTGACCCCAGAAACAGCAAGATAATGAACATGTGCTGTAGAAGCTAGGGGGAAAAGAGAACCTTAAATAGAGCCTACATCTATAATGCTCTCACACCTCCATGCCTTTGTCTAGATGACCCTTCTGCCAAAAATGCCCTTTCTTTATCTTTTCTGTCTTTCTGCAGTGACTCTTCTTTCATCAGTCAACCATGCTGATACCTCTGAAACATTCTTGGGCAATCAGGCTTTTTAAACTTTGGGCCCCTGTGCCCTTGAACTGTGTCATTATACTCCCTGCATTGTTGTGGTCATGCAGGTGTTTGACTGCACACGGGATTGTGAGATCCTCAAGGGTAAGGGCTGTACCTCCTCAGTACCAGCCAGAGAGAGTATACTCCACAGTATTGACGATATTAATATCTGCCAAGTGGATAGACAATGTCTAGAAAAACAGCTAGACCATGCCTTTGGGAATGTGGCAGGTTTCATAAGCTCACCCTCTGTGTTGCTGGCCCACCAATGAATTTTAAAACCACATTCATTGTGATACATGCATTAACACTTAGCATAGACAAGGATCTGAGATAGTGAGATAATGTGCTGCAAAGTAGTGTTAGTTCACTGAAATAAGATGAGCCCAGAACATGTAAGGCCCTACATTCCAACCTTTTCCAAATCCATTCATGTTGTCCCACTTCCACCTCCATCTCCCTGTCATATTTTGTTTCTTTCTTGCCCAATCCTCTCTACCATGGTCTTCAGGCTAGGCTGGATCTAGAATTAGTAAAACATCTTGATACTAAAAGTATCCTCTTCCCCTCCCCAGGTGTGATGGAGAAACTGACATCTTTGGACACTTCTTGCATAATAGCTCTCTGAAAATATCTGTTTGGGAGTCTTGAATACTGACCCCTCCTTTGCTTGGCAAAGCCAACCAGTTGCAAGGCATCACAACGATGTACTGGCAGATGGCTTTAGAGTGAGGTTAAGTCCACTGTCTAGATTCAAATTCACAGCTTTTGTTTGATCACTGTGATGTCTCAAGCAAGCAATTTTCTGTCTTGCAGTTTCTTTATCACTAAAATGGGGCACCTTGCTTCAAGGAGATTAAGCACATTAATACATCTGAAGAGTCCTTGAAGTGGTTCCTGGAACATAGAAAGCACCTACTTGCTTTTGTTGAATATTCCAAAGTTTGCCAAATAATAGAAAGTGTGTGAAAAAGGATCTATATTTGAAGTTCTGTCCAGCCAAATGCTAGAAAACCAGCATATAGGAAACATTGACTATTGTGCCACTGGGCAAATCCAGGTTATGTTAAAGGTGGTAATTATTCAAGTTTTAGTACCTGTCATCCCACTTTCTTGCCTTACCTATTTGATTAAGAGAGTATCCTTCTTTCAGATATATTTCCATACTGGAACCTTCGTCTCAAAGAACTTGGCTGCATTATTCCTTAAAACTTTAAGACAAGTATCTTTTCCACTTTGTTTCAAATGAGAAAAATAAAAGCACTAAAAGTAAATCATATAAACTGATGGATAACCTTTGACCTAGATATCTAAATCCTTCTAAGTGCCATTTTTTCATTAAATCTTTATTAATGATAACAGTCCATGTTATTTTCTACCCTTTCAAAAGTCTATACCACATTTATTGCTTAATTAAACACTTTTTGGGCTATCTTCTATCTTATGCCTATTAGTTAAGCTTCAGCAAAGACATTGAAAATATACTAAAATTTCAAATTATACTCTGCACATTTATATTTATTTCTTATTTAAAATATTGATGTTGATCTCTGAGAGTAGGTATTGGGACATGGGAAGTAATGGATCAAAGCAGCCTGTGCCAGTCTCCAGGATAAGGAGAGTACAGAGTATAAGTCCTCTCCCCAGGATGCTCCATCACTGAACATGGGCAACTTCAACAACTCTGGGCTCTGACCATTTTCACATGGAAATTAGTAATGATCTCACGGTCTATCCTTTGATTGATCCTGGTCTTGATAATTATTGTCAATGTTTGGCCAATGGAAATCAACTTTTTCCTCTCAAGAAATTTTTGGTGTACAATACCAAAGTTTCCCTATTGTTCCTGATCACCCTGCTCTATTAAAGTTAAGCTAAATCTTCAGACTAGTTTACACTGTTAATTGCAAGCTTAGCAATGGGCAAACGAGTATTCAACATAGTTGGAACTGAAATCATCATTATAATTTATTTTCTAACTCATAATTGGTCCGGGAGCATACACTGTTACCTACTCATACACACTAAAGATTCACAAATGTCTTTTCTGGTGCAGTATGTTGTTTATTTGAGTGATTACAGTAAATCTTGTTAGATCCTACTTTGCCTTTATTTCATCTGACAGCTTGTTTTGCAATGGAAGTTCAAGCTATTTCTAAATTTCCTTTTCCACATAGATTACAATGAACTTACACCCATTTTACATTCATGTTCAACTTCCTTTTTCATAATTCATTTTGCTTTGTTTGCACTTATGTCAACTTTCTTTTCCCATATGTATGTTATAATTATAGAACAGATGATCTCTATATTTAAAGCCTCTGGTCTTTATCTTGTCCTGAGTTTGTGGAGTATAAGGAACAGGGATGAAAGTTCAGGTGCCTGATATTGACTTCTCACCTTGGCCCCACTACAATATACCTTTGGTCAAGGGATTATTCACTGTAAGCCTTGCTTGCCCTACGTACACAAAGGTAACATTATTTCCCTTAAATGACCATTATGAGAATTAAAAAAGTTCAAACATTCCCAGTCCTAACCACAGTACCTGGACATAGAGATCCATAAGGGTCACTCGTGTTTATGCTTCTACTCTTCTTGTTGTTAGCAGTTCCATACTTTGCATCTCTCTCAACAGGAACACCTAATAACATCTTGCCAAATGAACATTGAGCTGGAACAAATATAATGCTACTCAAAGACTTGTGGATTGATTGTTGGGGATGTTATAAGATAAGTGTCATATTTGCATTAAAGGGAGAGGTTATAATAATCTCATTATACCCTGTGTTCACTTCCTTAGCAAATTTTGCTAGTAAATTCCTGAGTGACTTGGTAACAACTTTCCTTTGTATCCAATCTGGGGCTATGACAATCTCAAGCAATTCTATTTCCTCTTCCCAGACGTAGACCTGTGGGAGGTTTCCTAGGATCATTCACTCATCAACACCTGGACTCCTCCTCTTTTAGGAAGCCTGACCTCATTGCTGCAGCAGACTCCATTATCGGTCTTCTCTTCTCCTCACCTCTACTTCTCTAGGGTACCTACCAGGGTTTATCAGAGGAAGTAAAAGTCCTTGATGTTGTTCAACAACTCAGTGTCTTAGTCTCAAGTATTTATTAAGTGAATGGGTAACCACATTAAAGTTTCAACAAGTAACTAACAGTTCAGGTATGGGAATATGAATGTCAATGTATTAGTTGTGGTGTAGGCATGACCTGTTATATCACAGGGTAAACCTCTGGTAGAAGTGGGCAAAACTCTTGTGTCAGACATATTTCTTACTGCCTCCAGAACTGGATTCTGTTTTACTATAACTGCAAACCACTTCTTTATGTGCTGGATTTTTTTTAATCACTATTTAATTTATACTTTGGGTTCAAACTTCATGCTAATTTTTTTTTATCTTAGAAGCATAGTCAGTCTTACTTTTCTGCCTTAATCTTTTTAGTAACAATGTTTTATTGAAATATAATTTCTAGAGCATAAAGTTCACCCTTCTAAAATATAAATTTAGTGGTTTTTATAAGCATATGCACAAAGTTGTTCCTCAGTCACCATCTGTTTCTAAAATATTTTCAACATCCCAAAGGAAACTTGTATCCATTAGTAGTCATTCTGTATTCCCCCCACTCCTCATCTTCACATCATGGCAATTACTAATCTACCTTTTGTTTTCATGAATGTGCTTTTTCCTGGAAATTTTATATAAATAATTATAAATATGCAATTCATATTAATATGCATAATCATACCATATTATATATAAAATATATCATTTGTGTCTAGCTTATCCATGAACATATAACTTCACATAGTTAGGTCCTTAATCTTTTTCAGCAATATTTTATAACTTT
The DNA here is from genome assembly GCA_004024945.1 of Uropsilus gracilis. NCBI lineage: Eukaryota > Metazoa > Chordata > Mammalia > Eulipotyphla > Talpidae > Uropsilus > Uropsilus gracilis. The sequence continues at coordinate 107,420 of PVHY01002142.1, read as the reverse complement.
CAGTATATAAGCCTTATACTTTTCTGTTAAACTTATTCTTTTGTTCTTGATGCAATTGCAAATGATATTGCTTTTTCTGCTTTATTTTCAAAGTGATCATATGATTGTAGAACAATACAACTGACTTTTGTATATTGATTTTGTACATGCAATTTTGGAAAAATTTATTTATTAGTTTGGTTTTGATCACATGACTTTATCTTAGATTGATTTTAGAACTGATCATTTTGTACAAGTCTTTTCCAAGATCCTAGGAAGACTTCATCAATGTATTTATATACTATATTTAAAAAATCGATATGTGACTTATTTTACTTATTTATGTTTTTATATCCAAAAGGCAATTGATTATAAGAAGGAAGAAGAAAATAAAGGACACTTGCATAGACACAAGCAAACAGAAAGAGCTGCCCCAAGAAGGTTTGTTAAAAGAGAGGCCTCAATAGTCACAGGTGAGGAACACTGGGAGCAGAACTGCTGCTACTTGGCAAAGGGGGGGATTGTAAAGAGAAACCCCAACATAGTCATAGGTGGGCAGGAGAGCTGCTGCCCTGCAAAGGGAGGAAGTAGGAGACAAGTAACAGCCACAGGTGGGCAGAAGAGCTACTCTGATATTTAATTTATATGCAATACAATGCATTCATCTTAAGCATACATCTTGAATTTTTACACAAACACACATTTATCAATAGATCTACACAGATAAAAATATAAAACACTTATATGTAGAATATAGAGAAACCAAAGGGTGACATAAAAACAGGCTTTAAACGAGCCATGCAACTGAGATAATCTGAGAGAGGAGAGGAAGGATGAAAACAGAGTGGGGGGAGAAAACAGTAATGTATGGTGGAGGACTATGGGTACCTGGGAGTTGGGTAAGCTATGGAGACTACACCTAAGAGGGGAAATCCTATGCTTGCGAACACTAACAAAGATGTAAATCAATGGTGCTTTAATAGCATAGTACGTGATCATTAAAATGTTGGGGGGAAAAGATACAAAACATTGCCATCATTCAGTAGCTCTCTTTATGCATATTTCTTTTTTTTCTTTTCAATATATTATTTTATTTATTTTTTTTAACTAAAAATTTTTAAATTCTATTTTATTTCATAATTATCGTACAATATTGGTTGTATTGGTCCCCACTCCACACCCCTTTCTCCCTTCCCCCTTCTGGTCACTCCAACTCCTATCACTGCAAGCTGTTGGTCCTTCTTTGACCTGCTGGTCTTTTCTTTTTCTAGAACTATGTCCATTTTTTTCCTGGGTGTGGATTTGCACTCCTGGACAGCAGTAGATGAGGTTCATTGGATCTTCAGGAGTAGCTAAGGCGCATAGTCAGGCGGAGCACATTGGGAACCTGCTATGGGACAGATAGGTGGTGCGTTTCTCCAGGATCGTTTCTGTCACTAGTTGTTTGTTCTTTGCCATACAGTTCCGATATCTGGGTTTGGGAATTCAACTCCCAGCAGTGAGGTGGTGAGGCATTTGCTGCTGGGGCAGACTTCTCCAGGTCCTTGGTCGAGTTTCTCTCCTCTCTCTTGTTAGCAGTTCTACCATGGGGCCACAGTCATTTGTGGTGGCTTTCTTTCTCCACTGGCAAGGGGGGGGGGCATCCTTCACATTGCACGTTACTGTGGGCCTGAGGTTTGACTCCACAGTGCCAGAGACGATGTGTGTAAAAACCTGTGAGTAGTCACCTCAATCACTGGTTTCACCTTCATGTCTCAGTGGTTCCCAAAACAGTGCTTGTCCCACCCGGGTGGTGAGTGTACACAGGGCCTTTATAATTTCCTTTCCTCTGCGTTATATGTGCAGCTGGAGAGAATGGCTTTTTTTTTTTTTTTCTTTTTTTTTGAGACTAGGTCTTGCTATTTTTGCCCATGGAAATGCAGGCTCTCGTTGCCCGGGGTACCACAGACTCAAGCAATCCCCAGTCTCAGCTTCCCAGGTAGCTGGGATAACAGGCGCGCACCACCATGCCCAGCTATTTTTTTTTTGGAACTAGGTCTCGCTATGGGCCCCAGGCGGGGCTAGAACCGCGATCCCTAGTCCCGGCCGCTTCATAGGCTGAAGCTTACAAGCACGAGCCACCGTGCCATCCTGGAGAGAATGGCTTTTTCATTCGTAGTGCAGGTCTGTTGAGGACTCCCCCCCAGCCCCACCATGTCCGGAGTCCACAGAGGTGCTTAGCCCCCAGCCCCTGTGCATGTGGAAGCAGAGGCCAGCTTCCCCAGCCTAAAATCCCTGGACCTGGAGTCCCTGAGACCCTGAGGTCCCAGGGGCATAGGACTCACTTTTGCCTCCCTCCCCCCTTGGAGAGAGCGAGAGCTCCTCTCCAAGGGTCCGCATGGTTCGAAAATCTCCTTATGCATATTTCTTTCCAGTTAACAGTTTAGTTTCCACCAAGTGAACAATTCTGAGTTTAATCAGCTTAAATTTGGTTTTTTTTTTTTTTTCAAACTCCACATAATGGCATTTAGCTTGGATCTATTTTCTTTAACTCAACATAGTACTTTTGAGATTTAGATATGTTGCCTACCCCCAGTAATTTATCTTTTCTTTTTCTGGGTAGTATTCTAAGTTATAAAGACATCATATTTTATTTAACCATTACTCTGTATGTAGACATTTGGACTCTTCTATATGATTATTTTATATGACTAAAGCAACTATGAACATTCTTGTATTTCGTGTGTTGCTCATTTATTTTAAACAGATATATTATTAAGTCATATTTAATGTGCTTAGAAATTGCCAGCTTTTCAAATTGCTTGTACCATATTCCTCTATCACTGATGTTTAGGAATTTCAGCTACACTACAGCCTTGCTGACACTTGATATTGTTAGTGTTTTTCACTTTTAATCCTTTTATGGGTATTTGATAGTATCTTATTTTAGGTTTAATTTTCTTTTTTATTATGCTTGGTGATGTTCAGCACTTTGCCACATGTTTATAGGTCATATAGGAAGCTTATTATTAATTGCTCATTATGTATTTTGCCTATTTTCAATTGTTTGGTCTTTTTTATTACTGGTTTAGAGAATTCTGTATATAATATAGATATTAGTCATTTATTATATGTATGTTTTATGGCTATTTTCTGTCATTTTGTGGTTAATTTTCATTTTGGTAATGCAGTTTCATGATATCAAAGTCTTCCTAATTGATTTTTTCATGTCTTTTTTGACCCTTGGACTATTTAAGTAGATGGTTTGTTTTTCAAGCGTTTGAAAATTTGCAATATATGTTTGCTATTGATTTTTTATTTTAGTAAATATTCCATGTGTACTTTGAAAGAATGTATATGAGCTGTTATTGAGTGGAGTGTCCTAAAAGTTACTTAAGCCAAGCTGATTGACAGTGTTCAAGGCTTCTCTGTCCTTATTGATTTGTTCTATTAATGATTTATCAGTGATTGAGAAGATGGTTGAAATCTTGATATTCTATCAACTATTGCTTCATGTGCTTTGAAATTCTTTTGTTAAGTGGATAATTGTTTGAGTTTGTTAATAATAACACATATTGAATAAGTGACTGTGGGTTTCTAGTGAACCTGGGTCTAGGTACTGTTAGGCAGGGTAGACCAGATGGAGGGACTCCAGGCACTCTTATTCCCTGCCCGAAGTCTTAAAGGAAAATGACTGCATACAGAAAACAGAGAGCAGGCATGCAGCCAAGTTTATTGTAACATAGTGTCTATGGTCACAGAATTCAGAGAAAGGGTGAAAACTAAGACATACATTGTCTTCATAAATTAGTTTGTTATTAGATAGCTATTTCTATGGGCACAGATCCCAGGGTGATCAGGGAGATATTCCAGGACAAGGAGACATTCCAGGGCAAGGAGATAGGAATAGGGAGCAGCTTGACCAAGGTGACTCTCAGTAAACACAGCTGACAAGGACCTCCCTCGGAAACAGTTTGCCATTTCTAGTCCTTGAGTTTTCTCAGTAGAGCTGGTCAGTTGTGGCAGATGTGTTCACTAGTCATGGCAGGTGTGTTTTCCCACTTACCACAAGATCTCATGCAACAAGTGACCTCTTTTATCATTACAAATTTATCCTTTCTACTTAAATATATTAATTCTGAAATCTAGTTTTGTGTGATGCTAAGTGTTCTAGTTTTTTTTCTTTTTTGATCAGTGATCTTGCTTTTTTAATACAAACTATTTTTACCTTTAAGGAGGGGAATATATGCCATTTATATCAAATATTATTGCTATGGTTTGAGTGTTTGTGTCTGCCCAAAGTATATATATTGAAACCTCAATGCCCAAGATTGCATTATTAGGAAATAGGACCATAGGGATGTGATGAACTCATAAGGGCAGAGCCTTTATAAAAGAGGCCTGAGCAATCTATTTTGCTCCCTTTTTCCTTGTGAATAACTGGCAGCTATAAAAACCAGGAGGAGGGCCTTCATCAGGTCTCAATTACACTGACACCTTAATATTGAGCTTTGTGTCTAAAGAAGTGTGAGACATCAGAATCTGTTATTTTCAGTGGCCTTTTGTTTTAACAATCCAAATGAACTTAGGAAATTGTTGATATAGATGTATTTTGTTTTATTCTTATTTGTTTTCTTTATGCCCCATCTAGTCTTATTTATTTATTTATTTATTTATTTATTTATTTTAAGCTATACAGTTTATTTCAGGCTTAAAATGTATATATAAAAGAAAATTAGGATACAACAAGATCTTGATATGCAAATTAGGATACAAGATATCAATATGACAAATATTACAAGTTTTAAAACTTTAAGACAACTTCAAATTTGGATACAATAATAGAAGTAACAAATGGGAATGTTCTCCAATGTCCTAGTTAGGAGATTTTTTTTTTCAATAATTTTTAAAAAATTTTTTGTGGGAAGAAAGCAAGTTACATAGATAGGTATACATATTACAATACCATAATTATGAAATTATAACCATGCAAAATAATAATATTATTATATTATTTTGTGTGATTTAAAAGTTTCAAATACCAATGGAATGGCAAACATCAAATCCAGTGTACTGATTATTATTTCTGGGATTGTATAATGAGGAATAGGATAGAAGAGATATCCACAGAGAATGTCAACTATCTCTGTGATGGTTGTTCTTTTTTTAATTTTTAATTTAAATTTAAAAAAATTTGCATATATATGTGTATTTATATTTATATTACATTATTGCTTATTATGTATCCTGGGCTTTCTCACTTTGTGTTTGTCTTCCTTTTCTGCCTTCTTTTGAACTTACTCTTCTTATTATTCTGTTTCACCTCATTTGCAGTTTAATATCTATGAGTTTTGGTTGTTTCTCTTTGGTGATCCCCTTAGAGTTTATAATTTACATCTTTAAATTATCATAGTCTATGTTCAAGAAATATACTATTTCATGTAAGCCAAAAAAATCTTACAATGTTACTTCCACTTCCCATGTCTTATCATTTATACATGTCGTGCAACATTATTTTTCCTTGCAGTTACATTTTAGGAGGTCAAACTTATAAAATTGCTTGTTTCTTATGCATTATTTGCCATTTTGGTGCTTTACAGCCCTTTATATATCTCTATAATTCCATCTGGTATTATTTTCTTTCTCTTTAAGGTACTTCCTTTAATATTTCCTGAAGTGAAGTGTGTTGGTGACAAATTCTTTTGACTTTCCATTTCTACAACTTTGGGATCAGTGGACTTGAAGATCAAATGCTCAATGAGGAAAGCTTTCACAGAGTGAAGAAAACAAGCAACATTTCTGTTTATGTGGGCTCTGAAATTGCATCCTGATCACTGTGGATACCACATGCACTGAAGTAATAGAGAAGGGGTACCTCTTCATATTCCATTTTCTGTTAATAGTAAATGAATGACCCAGCAAAGATAAGATCATCATGAATTTCAGGAATAAATATTTGAAGCATTCCTTCATGAAAAGAACTCTAACAAGCAGGCATGCTGCTAGAGAATTAGGAAACATGGAGTGATTGTGAGGAATTTATGAATATCTGTGTGGGGCTGATGATCAGCTACTGCAACAAGGATTGCATCAATGAACTTCTATGTCAATTACTTTTAAAATTTTCTCCTGCTACCTTCTATGAAGATCACTGATGACAATTTTATTAGTGTATATATATATATATATATATATATATATATATACACACACACTTATAATATATATGTTAATGTGAATGGCACTTGGATAGAAATACTAATGGAACATTGTGACGTTTTAAAGACTGCTTCCATCTCTCCTTCCATCAAATGTGATCTGGAATTTCCTGCTAGTGTATTTCTGCAGAATTGACACCCTTTTATTAATGACTTGTTAAGACGATTTATTTGTGAACAAAGATTACATCATTTTAATTTTTACTATCTTGCTTCAGCAATGTACAATGCATCAGTTAAGGTATTAACATCTTAGATCATTGAACTGTTATCCTTGTACTTAATTTCCCTATACTTTTAGATACATAATTCTCTGCAGAACAAAGAACGTAGTGGGAATAATATTTTATATGTATCCTTATGCAAATGCTTTTATGAAATCCTCTCCCAGATGTATCTAGGTACTAGATGAACATGAATTCTCAATATTTCTAAAGAGAAGTACTTTGCATGTATATGTAATCCCTAAGAGTTTCCAAATGTTTTCTAATAAATCACTTATGTTCTGTAATCTAAATCCACTTCTCCTAAGAAGCCATCTGGAAGAGGCAAGCGTAGCTATGTTATTTTTTACACACCTCACAATAAGTCTCTACCTTGATATTTAGTTAAGGTATCAACTCTCAAACTCATTTTTTTTTTTTTTTGGTGGCTTGTAGCCAGGGCTGCAAAAATGTTATTCATATTTACCACTGGGTATGTAGATTAGAATAATGAACTGGAGGCTTTAGGGAAGGAGGGAAAGAGGAAGGCACATTTGTAAATCTTTCCCATCAGTTGTAGTTATTCTACTTAGGCTAAACCATTTCCAAATTTCCTCAGTCTCAAGAGTTTACCTCATCTCCCTTCAAAAATTTAAAAATTTGGACCAAAATTTGGGTATGGCACAACAACAGAAATTGAAATTGCTATAAGGATTAACTTAGTTCATACATGTGAAGTAGAACATTGCCTGACCTACCAACATATTCAATAGATGCTTATAATCTTCTATTACTGTGACTATTTTTCTCATTGCTTGATTCTGCATCCTAAAATGCTTGAGACCAATATTAAGAAAGAAGTTGGATGACTCTGGGAGAAAACCACTATTTCATTATACCAGTGCTAACTTATCCATCATTATAATTACATATAAAATCCTATCTTTGAAGCGCAAATTCAGTCTGTACCCGTTATACTCATAATTATCTACATGGTTGCTTGTTTTATATTCACATGTATAATAAAGTTAGTCTGTACAGAACAGAAACATTTTTTGAGCTTTAGGAAAACTTTTCTACTCATAATTGCTGGCAGATTCTAACTGCTAATTGCTTCATTAACCATAACTACTTATAGAGAATGAGTTTCTTGACATTTCCTCTAAATTCCCCTCAGAAATAATTTTTCATCAGAAATATTTCTCTTCTTTTTTTATTGACCTGGAAGAAGAAATATATCAGATTAAGTGGTCTATTTCTAAGGAAGATTTAAGTTTGAAAAGAAAGAATCATTATAAAAATATGCTTTCTTTTATGTATCAGTAATGCAAACTTGACCTAAAAGAAGCTAATAATCTTGTTAGTATTTATCAAACATTAATCTCAGTCTAAATTTGGATATATGAAAAATTAGGGCCACCACAATTTTTGCAATGAGAAGGACAGAGCTAAGGTTATCATTAAGTAATTTAGTTAATTAGAGAGTTAAACTAATTTTAAACTATGGAAACTGGACTTTATTGGGTTACTATATTTGAAAGCACATTGGGATAATCTTCAAAAGGATGGGCTGAATATTTTCTGAACGTACTAAATTGCTGTTTATCCAAATGGGTAGATAGCATTAATTGCTGATCCAAAATTCACTCTCTCCTAGTTTAAAATCAGAGTTCCAACTTTTTTTTGAAATGGCATATTTGGCTAAAGCAATACATTCCCCAGACTGGTTGTGAGACACGGCCAAGTGAAACCATTCTGGCCAATGAGATAAAAGGAGAAATTGTTGGATTCTTGAAAGCTCTTCACAGGAGAAACACATAGACGGCAAATAATTTTCCTTTTGGCTTGGAATACAAATGCTGTACAGACAAGGCAGCTTCCTGTGACCATGAACCAGAAAACATGAAGTTAGAAGTCAGGGTGGCTAAGAAGAAAAGTATCACATGGAGCTGCCCTCCAAACCTGGACTTCCTCTCTCTGGGGTGGGTGATACATAAGGACATAACATTTGGTTAGATCTCTGGAAGCTTACCTTCTTTTCTTTTGGTTCATCAATGCTGAAAACATAGGCGGAATGTATGATTGTTTATATGAATTTTTTATTGATTATATATAAATATGTCTTAGATCGTTGTGTTATCTGGATATATGGAGTTATATAGTAATTATATAATAATGTGTATTTATATAACATAATTATATAATAACGTCTTCTTCCTTGAGGAATCTGGAGTAACCACTTTTTTGGTATAGAGCTTTCATAGCCCTTTTAAAATTAAAAAAAATTTCTAGAAGTAACTGTTGGTTAAAATGTTGTTATTTTTTAATTTTTCTGTATGCTTGATGCTCTGACATCTAGGGACTTGTTGACTTGGTAGGGACTGTCCATTCCAGAGTTACTTAATTCCTAGCCATAGTAAGTGACTTCTCTTTACATGCCTTTGATATAGAAACCTGTTCATCTATAAACCTTCTATGTAGTCACCTCTTTTTATCAGCTTTTATATTGTGTGCATGCCCCATGCCCTAATCACCCAGAGGCCCATACTAGGCAATGGAAATTATTTAAACCTACCTTACTTAAGACTGCTTAACCTGGTTAACTGCTTAGCTTGTTTAATTTGCCTTATTTCTTTCTTGAAAAATCACAATAAAGGCTGCTACCCATGGTTCTCCCATCTCCCCAGCCCACACATGCCCACTTTGCTTCAGTACTTCCCTGTATACTTCTGCATGGTTTGCCATGCCTACTGTTTCTAGAGGAATTGTGAGTATAAAAAATACTTTTTCCTTCATGGTATGTATTTCCATGTCTGTGTGTTCAGTGATTAATGCCTCAGAGATTAACGAGATATTTCCTATAACAAGAAGTTCTTGGATAGGGCCAATCGACTTGATTAACTCAGTGACTAAATTCTGTCATTATGGCTCAGATTCTTTCTGTTCTCTCTTCTTCAGAGGTTCCACCTTGTCCTTGGCTGCTTTTCCTCTTGGCTAAATAATTATTGCTTCTGTCCAAGACATTACATTCAGAAACTACTACAAAATGGAGCAGAGGTGAGACTATTTCTATTTAAAACATTTTTCCAGACTTCCTTCCAGTGGATTTCTTCGTCATGTCTGATTTAGCCAGAACCAAACAGCATACATACCTTAAATCAACCATTGGCTAGGGGGGAATGGGACCACCATGATTTTACAGACTAAAAAAGATTGACATCAAATCACAAAGAGGATGAAAAGGTACCTAGACAAAAATAAGACTCTAGCTGTAAAGCAGAATGCCATATAGATAACTAGGCATGCATGGTATGATGTACTTCTATAGTGATTTTTGCTTAATATAAAGGAGATTCTCATTTGCACAGGAAGAAGGAATTCAAAGTGCCAAATAAGGATTTACAGTCTCTGAGTTACATTTTCTGGAACAGTGATGCCCCTTACTTTCCAGTTTTGCCTGTAGATGAGTCAACTATGTAGTGTTTGCCCTGAAGAGAGTTCATGTCCCTAAGTAGTTCTCTTTGGCATCATCTGCTGCAGGTCTTCTTCCACTCCCTTCCCCTTTCTCATCTCTTTCTTTGGGCCACTAAAATTCTCTTAATTACTAAAACATGTCTCATATCTCTCTTCTTGTCTTACAGTTTCACTTTGCAGGGAAACTTGATAGCTGCCCTAAAACACCATCCCTCATTATTTTGGGATGGACAGAGCTACAGATTCAGCTAATTTTCCAAACTGATCTTTGAGCTTGCTTTATAATAGGAGAAGACTCTGGAGGCCTTCTTTGTGACTATGGGATGAATGCACACTATGGGGATCTAAAAATATTAGTCAGCTAAAGGGGTGGACTATGCTAGACAGCACTCATTGTTGCTCAGGTTCTCTTCCTTAATCTCTTCTCTATCAAATATTCCAAGTGCCAGGCCTGTCTAAGCTTAACTCTGCAAATTCTGTTAATGTATGACACCACAAGGAAGAAAATTGCCAACTCTGTCCCATATGGGGAGTGCAGAAGATTGTGGTAACTCTTAAGTATACCCCTGAGTGGGGAGGCCTAATTGGCTATGTTGTTCATGTGAGTGAAATCTATTTAGCTTCTTCCAGCCAGCTCAAAAGCAGTCAAAGACTTCATGATGCCATGTATTATGTAGTATTGGAATACCAGATGGAAGGTAGAGTCATCATAGTGAAGGAAAATTTTCATACCAGCCTGGCATTGCTGAACCACTGAACACTGTCTGCCACTTCCCTCACCTCCATTTCTGTAAGTGGAGATAATAACAGGATTGTTGTAAAGGGCAAATGTATGTAAAGACCCTGCCCACTACAGTGCCTAATAAGGAGTATGGACTTTATAAATGCAAACCACTATTATTATCACCATAAAAGTATATGCAACACCAATCACCAGTAGTCTTAACCAGTTGGGTTAATAAGTCTTTCTTTTTTCTAATATTCTTTCTCATATTCCCTTAAGGTGAACCAGCTGAGGCACAGAATTACCTAGAATGTCTCTATCAACATATTCCTATTTTCAGATTTATATCAGGTTTTATAGCTTTGCCTTTTATTACTTATGAAGGTGGAAAAATCCTTCACCACTTACGTGAGAGCAGTAACATTTATATTTTAAAATCTCTGAAGTCTTGGGCTAAGGTACTGCAAGTGACAGCTAGGGTCAGGAATGAGGTTTCAGTGATGTCTTAATGGTGTATTAGGAAAATTCCAAAACGTTTGCTTTCTTCTCACCCTCCAACCATCAGAGAGGGTACAGCAAGGATTTTTATTAATATTGCATGGGACACAGACAGCAGTGACCAGCTGCCTAAAATTCTCTTTGGGACAAAGCAAATGTAAACCAACCAAGCAATAAAAACCTGTAACCAGGGAAACTTCCTCCCTGGGAATATGATTTCAGGTGGAAAATTCCTTCACACAAGTTTAATAAATGATTTTTAAGAGCTTTTCTGTTGCAGAAAGGCTCTTTTCTGTGTGTTCGCCTACCTCAAAATTGCCTGTCCTAAGCATGGACCTCCTAAGAGAAAAGGATGGTGGTGCTGTCATTTCATGTAGTGCTGTGTCACATGGTATCTGGATGAAAAAGAAATAAATGTCCTGATAGTGGGGGCCTGTGCATGTTTCATTTTATTTGTTTGTGAGAGAGGAGGACATCTGGGAGATTACAGCACGGAGTCAAATGACCAGATTACATTCTACTGCATGTGCAGAGAGCGGGGCAGCCATCCAGACCTCTCATCATAAAGCTGAGTAACACATGCAAAAATTGTCACTATTTTAATGTCACTAAATACCCACACCTTCACAGCATATATAAGTGTTGTAAAGAGTTCAGCTCTCTGCTAAAATAGCATGAAATTATTGCATATCAGAGTGACATGAATGGTTCAGAAATAAATATTAAAAAAAAGGTTCCTGTGTAAGGAAATAATGGTATATGTTGAATCTTGCATGAGTATATTTTAAAACCTGTATTTTAGTGTTCTGTTTTCTTCTCAGAGAAAAGCTCTTCAAGGTCCACCTTGAAAGTCTGCTTAAACACCCTGTATCTGAATTCGAGGTTTACTTGTACCTGAATGTGACCGAAATATTTGCTTTGTTCTTTGAAGGAACCTCTGTGGCATGTTAATTTCTTTCAGTAACTGACACTTACTTTCAGCAGAGATTGTGGAAGAGCAGCGATCATGATTAGGAAGACAAGCATGCAAAGGAACAAAAAAGAGCAGCACAACAGTTGCACGGGTTATGTGGAGGCCAGAGGTCTATAAATGGAATTAAGAGAGGAAACGCTTCTGAACCAGTTTGGAGAAACTTTAGACTTGAAGCTGCAGACATCCTTTGATTTAAATTTAATCCATTGCATAAGACAAGCAACAAAAGACTATGTTTTCTTTTATGCTGTGGTACCTAAACAACTTGAAGTCATCACACTGACCACTGATGACATCCTTGAAAGCCACAAGATGGGGCTGTACCTGTGGCACCTGCCCTTGGAAGACTGTTATTTACAGAATTTAGTGCAGTCCCTGTTTGCACTTGATTCCCTAAGCAGCTCAGAGAGGAGGCAGCAGGGGAAAGGGAGTATGAGGCAGTGAAATCTCAGACAGGAGAGTTACACACTTGATTCCCAGTGCCATTTGCGGCCTCTGAACTTCATTTAAGATGTCATCACATGCAAAACAGCAAAAAACACAGCAGATTTCTAGGATCGTTGGGATACTTACACTGGTTCAGCTATAGTCAGAGTTTTGTACTCAATAAATAGCAGTTGAGGTTATTACAGTGATCTAGTGGTGTGGACCTCCTACATTTAATTATCTAAATCACCCTTTTCAAAATAATTACTACCCATTTCTGAGTATAGTGAAGGTCCCTCATGTTTGAGCTCCTAGCACTCTCCCCTTGCCACCTTGCTACTGCTCCCTACACCTTGGGAGAAAGCCCATTCTGTGTGTAGCTGTCCTCTTCTCCCACTGATTCTCTCAGGTAACTGTGGCCTCAAGGGAGGGGCATTTCTCCTCAGCAACACAGAATAGCTTCTCTCTCTCTCTCTCTCTCTCTCCTCCCCTCCCCCCACAACTTTGAAAAAAAAAAAAAAACCAAGCAAACAGAAGCTGCCATGAATCCTACAGTTGCAAGGAAATCATTTCTCCTAGCAAACTGAAGAAGCCTGGAAGCAGGTCCTACCCTATGCAAACTTCCAGATGAGAATACAGAACTGCCAACCCTTTGATTAAGGTCTTAACAGAGCTAGCTAAGCCTGCACCAAAGAAGTCTTGAAATACTTTTCTATCCTTTAATTTCAACTTCTGTGGAACTTGATGTTTAAATGTATTTCTTATAAATGGCACATGCATAGAAAAAGGTAACCAACACAGTATTCAATAGACTATATTATATATATATATTCAAATATATATACCTATATATTTATAAACATGTTTGAATATACAGTTAATTGCTTTCTTTAAGTGTTTGGGTTTTACACGATCCATCAGTATATACTTTTACTCATTCAAACCCTTTTTTCCCTTACTTTTACTTATCTCCCAATTTCACCTTTAAATAGAGCAATATGAAACTTAATCATTGTTATTTCTTTACTTCTTTATTTTTAATTTCCTGTTAATTTTTAATATGAAAGTGATGGAGTCTTATATTTAATGTTAGCATATATATTTATATAAATATTTACCTGTATATTTATATAAATATTTACCTGCTTTTTATTTATGTAACTGTCAAACTAATTTTTCGGTTGTTAGTAACCTTCTACAGAAAAATGTTCTCACACTGTTCTAGGTAAACACTGGAAGGCAGTTCCAAACAGTGATGCCTGGTGTGAAATGTTGGGTAGCAACCCAACCGCCCCAATCAGCCTGTCAGGACAACATTCCAGAAGGCTCCTTGTGATGGAACAGAGCAGCAGGATAGAAGGAGGCAGAAATGGTGTCACAGGAAAGGCTTGCTGGCATCAGGGGGACTGATTCCTACAGGTTTAATCTAGCTCAAGTTAATAAAGCACATCTGGCTGCAAAGTCAAGCCCCACTAGAGCTGACTATTAAGACTGGCAACAGGGAATCAAAGGCAGAGTTCTGGAACAAATGTATGATTTTTCTCCAGGACAGGCAGCGAGAACATGCTCCATCAAGATACTAAAGTTCTGAATTGTTCCTAAAATATATGAAACCAACTACGTAGAGTGTTAAGGATTTTATCATGATTGTGAAAAAGATTCAGGTTCAAATCCCACCTGAGTGTCTGATACCTGTGGGTTCCCTTTGCAAGATCGTGGAGAAGATTTCAGATATTGGAACAATCTGATGAGAGAGAAATAATGGAACAGACAAAAGGTTCAAAACTCTATATAGTCAAAATTATTCCCAGTTTCCAACTATATCTAAATTGGGTAAGTGCAATCTGGAGTAATGAGATGACATATTTGACCTATAGAGACACTACTTTGTTCCAGGTTCCTGAGCATTGCAGCCCATTAAAATGATTTTAATATTAATTCCAGTGTGTATGTGTGTGTGTGTGTGTGTGTGTGTGTGTGTGTGTTGGCAGGGGTTGGGGGTTCCCCCACCACCAAGCAATTCTTGGCTATCAACTATTGCCCAATAATTCAACTTAATCCAACATTCTCCATCTGGAGATAAAATCATATCCTGTGGGGACTAAGGGCTAAATTCCTTAAAACTGTTGCCCATTTTCTGCTTTTGAAGCCAAAACCAGACCCAAGTTGTTATCTGGGCTTCTTACCAACCAGTTAGAGATCAAACTTTCTAGCAGTCTTGGCTTAATTGGCTTGAGCAGCTCACAGGACACAGAGAAACGATTTGCTTATTAAACTACTGGCCTATTATGAAAGTAAATAATTCAAGAAAAAACAGGTGGAAGAGAAGCATAGGGCAGGGTCTAAGGTAAGGAGTAGGTTCTTACTTCCATGCCCCATAAACCCATAATGTTCCACAGTCTCTGCATTTTATGGAGACCACATTACATAGTCATGATTGGCCACTGTGATTATTCAATCTCCAGCTCCTCTCTCCTCCCTGAAGGTCTTAACTCCTGAAGTGCTTTCCAAAAGTCACCTCATTAGCTTAACAAAAAACATCTATTGACTTTTTTTCACTCCTGTGGTTTAGTCACCAAGAAGATCAAATGTTTATTTATGATACATCACAAGATGCCTGTGACATACAGGGGATTTCTGGGTCCAAAGCTCAAAATTCATAGCACACCTTACCTAAGAGACAACAGCATCTAACATCCTGAGATGTAACCATCTCACTACTACCATCTTGCCCTGCATCTTGGAAAGCTGAAATTGAAAATGCTACTTTATTTTTCTTGGTGGGGGACATTCTAAACTTTGATATTTAAATTAGTCAATATTAGTTAAATGCTAATACTTGTAAGGCAATGAAGGTGTTGAGTATCTGATTTCATTAATCCTCTCAAAGTGCTATAACTCAAGATAACTGTTTTTGAAATAAAATATTATTTTGAAAGCACATATTGACAAGCCATACTGTTTATCCGAGATTATCAGCCTAGAATGATCAATGCTAAAACCCAATCTAATAAAGTTACTGGACCTTTAAGAAAAAGGAAAAAAACAATTTTTTTGGCATCTAATAAAAAACATGCAATTTATACTATGAAAAATATGGATTGTTTTCTGACTTTTCAATGATAATAGATGAAAATAGATAACATGATATATTTAAAAATGTGAGTCAGAGATTTTATATCCTGCAAGACTGACTTTCAAGCATAACAGGAATAAAACAAAAACCACAAAAGAACACAGGAAATGCTGTTCATATGAACTCCTCCTGAGGATTCTACTAAAGAATAACCAAAAATAACTAAAGAGACATCGAAATAAAAAAAGTTCTTGACCATTAAAAGTCGTGTAGTTTAGAGTAATACTGAAGTTCAAAAGGAAGAGAATATAGTGTGAAATAAAAGTGTGCTTTGGGTGTAGATACCAGACCACTGTTAAAAGTAGGAAAAACATATGAAAACATTTTTTAAAGTTTTCAGTAATTAAATATGTTATAATTATATTAGATAACATTAGCTGTGTTTTATAGCTTGAGGTTATATTGTATGCTATATCATTTATTTATTGATTTATTTTTGATTGCACACACACATATATGTATGTGTATTGCATCATTGTATACCCCGGGGTTCTCCCACCACCTTGTCACCCATGAACAACCATCTTAATCTCTTGTGCCCATCTGTCCCCTAATTTTACCCCCACCCCCTCTCTTACTCTGTGCTGCTATATCATTTAAATAAATAATTAAGATATATTCTAATTTCACTACCTTTATATCTTCTTGAACCATGATTATTTGTATGTGAGAAAAGAGACAAAGCTGTAATAAAGAAAAGTTTAGATAAAATCTCTGTAATCTTGAGTTTAAATAGAAAGCATCAGTCTGAATTGATTAAGCATTTTATCTCAGATATATTTTTTCTTGCTCTATGATAAAAACGCCTTAACAATGTGACAAGTTGAGTAATAATCCCCATAACATCAAAATGATAGTAATGAAGCACCACTTAATTTCCCACTGAAAGATATCAAACACTCTGTAGAAATGGCTGATTTTAGGTTTGGAACAGAAAATGCACAAAATACTCCTGGAATATACTATCATATCAGATAGCAAAAAAGTTACCAAAAACTACTAGAATCATGGTTAAAGGACTCAGGAGTCAATTTGGCATCTCACAGTGGTGGAAAAGATGGAAAGATGGAAGCATTTACTCTGACTTATCTGTAAGTATATAACACTGAATAATCAATTAATAGGTAAAAGGATGAGTGTCTTTTAAAATGGATTCCATTGAATAAAAAAAGGAAATTATAGAAGTTAACTATTGTTTCGTACCCACTAATGAAGTAATGAATCTAGAAGTTTAGCATAATGACTGCAAAAATCTCAGAAAATACACATTTTTTCTTTTTTGCCTCCTATTGAAATTAGTATCACTGATATGCAACAAATATCACTTTTTTTTAATTGCAGTAACATTGGTATATAGCTTTGTATGTGATTTAGAGGTATATAAGATTATACCCTTCAGATGTATCTCACCACACCCAACACCAAGCACTGAAAACCCTTCACCACAGTCCACTGTGTCTCTTGACACTTTCCTTTCCTTCCTCTCCTTCTCCACGCATTAGGTTCAATGCTATAGTCATGTTTCTAGTATTCGATACAGGCTTGGTTTTATTTGGCCTTTTTTTTCTCTCTATCACCATATATGTGACACCATCTGGTATTTGCCTTTCTCCTTCTGACTTACCTCTTTAGTACTCTCCTCTCCAGTTTCAACCAAGGGTATTTCCTTTTCTTTTTCTTTATTTTTGTAGCCAAGTAATATTCCACTATATGTGTGTGTGCATAAATATAAAATATATATATATAAAATAATATTTTGAAAACACACACTGACTGGTCAAATATGACCTGAGAATTTACCATTTACCTGAGAATATCAGACTAGAATAACTAATACCAAGACCCAATTGAATTAAGATTTTGGGCCTTTTGAGGTAAAAGAAAATTGAATTTTTTGGGCATCCAACAAAAATCAGCATGCAATTTATGCAATGAAAAAATACGGACTGTCTTCTGACTTACCAACAATAGCAGATGAATATAGATAACAACATATTAAATAATAAAATGAGAACTTAAATTCACCCTAAAGCCTGTACCTGAAGGTTTAGCTGTGGGGGAATCCATATGGCAGAATATTACTCAGCAACGAAAAGGTACCAGTTATAAGGATGAATTATTCAAAACATTATGCTGAATTAAAGGAAGTCAGTCTCAGGGCTAATGCCGAATTATTCCATGTATTTTATAGTCTTGAAAATGCTGTATAGAGATCAGTATTGGTAGAGGATATGGGCAGGGGAATGTTTGATCACAAAAGAGCGGTATGAAGAAATTTAGGGGAGATGGCACTGCCTTGTGTTTGGGCTGTGGTACTGATTACACAAATTTATGCATATATTAAAGCCCAACAAGCTTTCCACCTAGGTAGTTAATGTCATATTACGTACACTTAAAAAGCAACAGAACAATAGTTGGGTTATGAAAGATCTCAAGAAAATGATTAATACAAAATAAGATCATGGTTGTTTTTGGGGTGGAGTGGGGAAAGTATGTTTGGAATGGTGCACACAGAAGAGATTTTAAGATGTTTGTCAATATCTTGGTTCATTACCTTATAGTATTTATTAGAGTATATACTCATGTGGTATTTCATATCTGCATTAATTTAACAATTACATATATAGACATTGAATCAATAAATATTCAACAAAGACTCTAATATTGTTTTCCACGGAACTTGTCAAGAAAAGTTATATGTCAGCTCATAAGCTGGATAAGTATTTGAATGTTACTAATGTAGCTTAATCTCTACACATATTATTAGAATAGTACCCATTCTACACATATATTTTCTATGTCTTTTTGTATGTATGGTTCATGTTGAAAACCTCTTTTAGTGGTGTTTTTTCTCCATCAATACTCCAGGAAAATATCTGGAGTATTTTCCAGTATGTCAAATTACTATACATTATTTATTAAACATGTTTTCATAAGCACATAATGTATGTTTGGCATGCACAAGATCTTCTGAGGGACAAAAGAAAAATATCAAGTATTATTTGAAAATTTCACATTGAAATTCAATGATAATTAAAATAAAATAAATAAACAAAAATATCAAATCTCAAAGTGAAAACAGAGGGTCAGATAAAACCAAACCAAACCAAACCAACAGCAAACCCTAGAAATCTGACCACAAAATGGAGGCTTCCAAGTTGGGTATGCCAGGGGGAGATAAAAGTGAACACAATGAACTATGGTGGATTTTTTGTGCCTTGATGGTGGTGTGATGTCATATGCATACCTGACAGGTAAGATCTTTTACCACTAAATCACATGCGATATTGTAAGCCAATTTTACCTCAAAAATATATTTTAAAAATATCGATAAAGTAAATGGCAAAATTAAGTCTGGAAAGAGGTAGAAGGGATTACAGGGGGTATTGGTGCTTTAGATGGAAAGGCTCTCTCCCTCCAGATATTGTTACTTCACTCCATATATCACCAAAGTACCCTGAGTCCATTCCCATAATATCCTGTGCTCTTTACCACTTTGTTCTCAGCCTTCCTTTGCTTTGTTTTGTTTCAGAGATCCTTCCTCATTTTCCATTCTCTATGTTCCTCTCACATTTCATTCATATTGTTAACTGAATTACAATCCTGAATTAAAAGGGCACTATACCTGAGGAAGAATTTCCTATACTGTCAAAACACTAGCAAGGAATGTGAAATGATGGCATTTTGAAATCAGCTAATAAAAAATAAAATAAAAGAGTTGGGCAATTGCCTTTATTTGCCCGTATGGAGTAGAAAAAACAAAAGAAAAATTCACATTGAGAAAGTGTTCATGTAAAAAGAGATGTTGAATAAAGGAGTAGGAAAACCATAAAACTGTTTCTTCTTCAAAGAGAATCTTATGTAGGAGGGGAGAACACAAATGAAGGGGTCTTAAACAGCTTTGGCTAGATCTTCTGGACCTCCTGTTAGGAGATATGAGTATGTAAATTAGTCTGCGTGTGCCTAAGATGCGCTCTTGATAGAAGAATTGATGCATGTAAATTTGTACCGCATGCTTCATAAGTATCCTCCCCATACTTATGTAAAGTCTATTAGGCTTAAGTCCATTTGTTCCAGGAGAATATATATAAACATTAAACAGACTTTAAATTGGAATTCAACAGGAACATAAGCTATCATAAACAGAAATTTATGTTACCGGCAGCTTTACAGAGTTGCTCCTATTCTAAATGGCAACATATACCTATTTGTGTATTTAGTAACGGGAAGATTTGGATTTTTCTACTTTGTTGTAGTATATTATGCTTTACTATAGTTTGTTTGCTTTCCGGTGTTTCCCCATAAGCCTGGTACCTTAACATTCTTCGTCTGTTTGCCATCCTTTCAGAAACAGAGCACCAGAGTTGATTAGCTTCCTGTTGACTTAGAAGCTTCAGTGGATTGTTTTAAGTACTGTCTCAGGAGCACAAGAAATGACTTCAGTGAAATATCTGCATCTCCTTCTCAGCCTCATAGTTGAAACTGATATAACCAAGGAACCCCAATTTTATATCCAAACTGATGCAATTTTGAAAAGGGGTGTCACTGTTAATTACTTGAGGAAGATGTGGATAAGCTGAGGCTGCCCTGAACAAACAAGTACCCTGTCACCCCGGTTGTATTGAAATTGTAACACACAGAAGAGAGATGAGGGATGGATGAGGAATGATGATATGATGATATAGATGTCCAGCCAGGTAAAATGATGGCGGCAAAGAAGTGATGCTATCTGGCAGGACTTCACACATTGGGTGAGTAACTGAACAGGACAACCTCTATTAACTCGTGTGTTCTGGCTCATAGATGCAGATGCCTATCACCGATCAACACCATCAAGGTTATGAGGGTATGTGGTATGTGTTTTGTGGTGAGAGTGTGTATGTGTTTGAGGGTGTGTGGCAGACATGGCTTTTCCAGTACCTTCTCCTTTTAGATCCTCTCTGAGTGTCCTGAGTGTGCCTTGCTGATCTTTTATAGCCAGCCTTCTGCTTGCTTTTCTTGAGAAGGCATGCAATCTGCCGTCACTTTTAGGGGCTCAGTGAGACTTTTTTCTTCCAGAGCATAATAGTTTGTGAAGCTAGACCTGTGGGTCTTGCACAGATGAGTGGAGGTGCTGGTAAAATGAGGTCTTTGCTTGAGTGCACAGAGACAAAAGTCAAAGGAGAATGAACAGAGGGCTTTGGGAGGCACTGAGAGAATAGATGGATAATAGTGATAAAGAAGCAGTAATTTACCAAAATTATTTTACTTAAATACATAGCATATCTAATCTCACATTTTTCTTATTACATCTTTGTACACTGGTGTCTAACATACACACAACCAATGTCCTTTCATTTATTAACAAAACATCCCTACTATGTGCCATTTTAGACACTGGGGGAAGAGTGGTGAATAAGATAGGCAAGCTTCCCATTGTTATTGCATGGAGTTCTGAGGGAGATAAGCATGAGCACAAAAACAATAAGCAAGCCCAAGAAGAGAATGTCAGAGAGCAAAATGTGCCAGGTAACCTTTAAAACTTAACCAGCATCTATTACAAAATTGTACCCCTGGAGTATTTATTCTGCATTTGACAGAGATGTCCATGTTCTACATGTACTAATGCATTCAACTCCTCTAGCCTTTATATGATTAGTGGCATTACCACCCCATTTCATAGATGAAGAAATTGAGGCACAGAAACAAAGATTGAGTGACTTTGCAAAGCCACCCTGCCAGTATGAGTTCAAATTAAATTTAAATACAAACCTGACTGGGATGAGAAGCCTGCGTTAAATAGGGTGGTCAAGACAGAACTCTGTAAGAGGCATTTCTGACAAAAACCTAAGTAATGAGAAGTAATTGAAGACATGCAATCTGAGTGAGAGCAGAATTTCCTAGGCTAAGAAATCAGCCAGTACAAGGATCATAAGGCAGAAATGAGCTTGGATTGTCTGAAATAGTAGTGTGTGAATGTGATCTTTATGAAAGAGGAATCCAAATTAAAAGAGGAAAAATTTGGCTTACTATTTGAGAATCAGTGTCATCTATAAAAAGGAAGTAATGGAGTCAACCATGCCCACTTGTTGGAGAATTGAAAGAAATCACTGTAGTCCTATTATAATCTCCACTAGAAATAACATGTACACAGTAAGTGCAGTCTTTTTCTAAAAGAACAGATCTAAGTCACAAAACTTAACTGAGCAGGGACTATGCACTAAACACAACACATATGTCACTTTAAAGTCACCCCACATTCATCTTATTTTTTTAATTAAATTTTATTGATTTGTGTTTGTTTACAAAGCAATACAATTTTGTGAGTACAGTTTCACACCTAAACATGTGCACACATTTCATTTACCCACCAGCAAAAAACTTCATCGTAGTATTCTTTTCATCCTCTCCTCTTTCCACTGCCCTTCCCCCTCTGCTCTTGTAATCACTGTAATTTTCCATGTTTGTTGTGTTTTGCATTTGTTTTCTTTGGTGATTTTTTTATTTTATGAAAGAGTAAAGCTAGTGTCAATTGTCTTTCACTTTCTGATATGCTTCACTTAGCACCACCTCAAATTCCATTCATATTGTACCAAAAGGGTCTATTTTACCATCTTTAATATCTGAGTAGTATTCTATTGAATATGTACACCACTCTCCTCGAGACATCTGCTGATGAGCACTTAGGTTGGTTCTGCCTCTTGGCCTTTGTGAATAATGCCACTAAGAACAAAAGCTACATACATTTTTGAACTAGTGTTTCCATATTTTTTTGAATTCCTAGAAGGGGCATTTCTGGATTATATAATATTCTCATTTTGACATTTTAAAGGGCTGTTCATATCATTTGTCATAGAGGCTGTACCTATATATTACTAACCACAATGAATGGGTGTTTTATTTCCTTTGCACCCTTGTCAATATTTATTATTTCCAAAGTTTTTGATATGTGGTCATTTTCACAGGGATGAGATAATGTCTTATGGTTGCTTTGATTTAGTGTTCCCTGATAATAAGTGATGCTGAGAGTTCTTCCATGTGCTTGAGGCCCCCTGTATATTGTCTTTGGGGAAGTGTCTGTCTTACTCTTTTGCACATTTGTTGATTGGGTTTTTTCTTTTGTTTCTTTGTTCTTGAATTCTGAGTTTTTTATGTAATTTGGAAATTAGTGCATTGTCAGCTAGATCATGTTCAGTTATTTTCTCTCCATCTATAAACAACAAGCACATTACTTACCAGATACCCTCACCTTTTGGCTTGAACAACTTGCTTTAGCACACAAATGATTGCAAAGATGCTTCCCAGTTTGTCCTGGTTACAACTCTGGAAGTTGAACTTATTGTTCCTGTCCAAGTATTCAGACAAAACTTCTAGCAGCATTGCAGTAATGACAGAGATAACATTCTGCTCTTCAGTAAGATGTTGAGCCTGCAGATATTTTAAGAGTACTGCTTCCCATATCAACTCATTAAAAAAAATTTTTTGTGTGTGCTGGTTTCTTTGGCTATAAAATCTTTTTAGTCTGATGAAGCGCTCCTTATTTACTTTTGCCTTTGTCTCCCTTGCTAGTGGAATTCAATCCCCTGATGCACTTCTGAGGTTGATATCCAGGAACATCATATCATCTTGTAAGATATCTATTACCCCATTTTGTAATTGAAAAAATTGAGGCTCTTGGGGTTGAGAAATTATATTACTAAAGTTAAAGTTAATATGCATAATAAGGCAGCAATTTGAATCTCTGTTGTGTCTGATTTCAAGGCACAGGTTGTTCCTTCTACGCCCTTTGTAAATTGCAAGCACATCCACAGCAGGCTGTGAGCAAGGTCTGATCTATTTTGGGGTATTACCTACAGATGATCGCCTGCAGACACTGCACAACAAGTCATTCTGGTTGGAGGTTATGATGAAAATGACTGGAGTGTTACTAGAGTAGAGTGGAATGAGTTGGAGGAATGAATGGCCTCAGCCATGTTCCTCTTCTCAGATGGCCAAATGCTTTTGACAAAAGCACCCTCTGCTCTTAATCTGTTCGGGCTTGGCCTGAGGGAATCAAGAATGAAGCTGATTGCAAACTTGGTACATAACAGAGAAAATAAAGACATCATTTACTGACTGATTTGGACTAAGAAAAGATGTATTTACTTGCAGTTTATTATGTTGAATGTGACAGGCATACATTTGTGCTTTTTATTGAATGATGACTTACTACATACAGGAATTGGTGCAATTTGTAATGCAGATTATGTTTTTAAACAAAAAAGGGTGCAAATACACTGATGACTGCCACGTGACTTGCTCTGCACTTCTCCAAAGTGGCTTGAGCGTGGGTGGAACGACAAATATACCCAGGATGCACAAATGTAATTTCCAAAGAAGATGATTCTGGGCAGCTTCCAATTTAGTCGGGCAGATTTAGACAGAAGAAATCCAGGGCTAAGAAAAGCTAAGTATCTTAAAATAGCAGGAATTGGAGTAGGATCATTTGAATCACTCCCATTAACTGCTGAGATGCCTCCAGACAGAGCAAGAAGAGCCACAACCGAAGTCGGGATGTGGGATGAAGCAGCACATGCTGAAGCTCCAAGAGATTACAAAAGTGAAACACCTGAGAATCACATTTTAGTTCTAATGAAAGGAGAGGGGGGGAGAAGAGATGAAGTTTTCTACTGTGTAGTGAAATGAGAGAGAATGAGAGTCTGGCCCAGGGCTTGTTTTCTGAGTAATGAGTTTTGTGACCTCATCAGCTTCTAGGCTTCAAGCCAAATCTTGTCTTGTGATCCATTTGTGCAATTCCTCGAGGTTGGAGACTTGAGTTTTCCATTTGATGCACATTTGTGAATTTACCCGTGGCAGTATTCAGTCTATTTTTCCTGGTAATCAGCCACCATATTCATCTCCCTAAACACATAACTGCACAAACAACCCCAGTTTCTTCTAGATGAAGACAAATTCTATTAATTGCTTTGCTTCATCTGACTGTTTGGGTTTTACAACCGACTTTATGCTGGATTCAACCATTAAGGAAGAGTGTTCATTCATGCTAATAACTCCATTTAAGCTGCTTGTGAGTAAGACGAGAGAGAATGTATGACGAAAGGAGCAACCCATGCAGAGATTTGAAAATAAATGGAAACAGTTTTATTTCAAGGCATTTTTTTGCCTTGGGAGAAAGCAACACAGGATATGACATAATTTTCACTCCTGTTTTGTGGCTATCTCATCATTTAAAATTGGAGCTTCTTTGTCTAACAGAGATGTTGTAGTATGCATGACATGACATGTCAAAAATGGTTTCTTTCCTCAAAATCATGGAGCTTCACGACAAATCCTGTGGGGAACATTTTGACTCCTCTCCCAGGCAATTTCCCTCCTGATCATGAGCAAACTCTAATGCTCATGCAAGCAGGAAGGCCCTGCCTCTTGTGTGAGAGCAAATGCAATGTCCTGTCTACATTTCAAAGAAAAACTCAGCTTGCCAGAGCTTGTCAGAAGTTATCACGGACCATGATTTCATTTAAGACCTAGGCGCCGCCTTGGGGGCCAGAGAAATTCTAGTCTACACTGCAAATCTTGGCCCCCAGTGAGCCGGTTGCCTAGGGCTCACAGGGGGGTCTGTGCTTGTTTTCCTACATGGTGAAGCCCTGCCCTCGTCTATTTTTAGACAGTCAAGGATAGATTTCTTTCCAGAAATCTGCTTTTTCCTCTTCTGATTACCAAAGAAAGCCTGCATCTGTGCTGATGAAAATCAGTGGGTGAGTGAAGGAGTGAGAGGGGGTTTCCAAAGGCCCCTTTGTTCCTTAAAGATTCTATGCTCTGTGGGCGGCACTGGCTCTAGAAGCTGATATTTTGATCAAGGGCATTTTGGTGTATTTGTTTTTCAAATTCTTGGCAGGACATGAAATAAGATAAAGGGAACTGCAACCAACATCTCTCCCACCAATTTCCCTACCCTGACCTCTCCTCAATCTCACCACAAGCTCAGATCCCTCTAGGGTGAAAGCTGGGGGTGACTGGGCAGGGGTTAGAATGAATAGAAAGGAGAGGGAGGAGAAGGAACTCCCTCAATTTAGAAGTAAAGAAGTGGCATTCTGGTAAGTTCCATTCTTAGCCTTACCAGTGTCAGCTCAGGTGATTCTTGTAGAATCTGTATTAATTTTCCAGGGCAGTCATAGGAAAGTGTCATAGAGTAGCTTCAACAGCAGAAATATTATTGCACAGTTCTGGAAATGGGAAGTCTAGGATGAGCTATCAGCAAGTTGGCTCTTTCCAAGGACTGTGGAAGACAACCTGTCTCATGCTTCTGTCCTAGCTTCTGGGGATTCTGCCATTCATCTTGGCACTACTTGGCTTATGGAAACCTCACCTGAATCTCTGCCTTCTTGGTTCACAAGAAGTTCTTCCTCTGTGTGTGTGTGTGTGTGTGTATGTGTGTGTGTGTGTACTTGTATGCATGCAGTCATGTATGGGTGTTTACCCATATTTCCCTTTTTCATATGGAAAAGAAGTCATATTGTACTAAGGTTTACCCAAATGACCTCATTATAATTAATAACTGTTGCCAAGATCCTCTTTCCAAATAAGGGCACATTTGATATCCTAAGGTGAAAATTCTAACAGATCATTTTTTTTTGTACATGGGGGCCAGAGTTTAACCCATAACAGAATCCATGTTTATTTTCCTCTCTAATTCTAATAACTGTGCATTTACAGCCTCTAGATCAATCATGTGTTTTCCAAGATTGCTGCTAGTGGTGGTTTTCTGTGACATAATGGATGCTTTAGACATTCTTCAAACCTGCCATTACACAGAAGAGCAAGACCTGCCATCATATAAAAGAGAAAGACCTTTTCCTTGCTCCTGCTTTTGACCTTCCCATCCTTTTCTACGAAGAAAAGAACCATCTCTGTGATCTCCAGATTGTCTAGTATGGAGAGCCATGAGCTTGAAGGGAGAAGGGGGGTTATTCAGCATGTTTGCTGTGAAAACCCAGAGTGACTGGCTGATCCTTGAAGGCACTATGTACCTGAAGGCACCAGGTACCATGTGAACAGAAGCAAGTTGTTCCAGAAGCTTCCTCTCTCTCCTTAGTCTGCCACACACACCTGTGCATTCCCCCCTTGCCACCTGCACAAAGAGGATGGAGCCAATTAGCCACTTAGTGTCTACCTCAAAATCCAAACTTGCTTTCTGCATCTCAGATCTCCAGGTGGTGCTCTTACCTGTTACCTACTGGACTCTGAACCTGGGCAGGCTGTCTTCAGGTCCATGAATGGTCTGGGTAAGCTCCCATCATGACCTGGATCACCAGGGTACACATAAATCTTTGCATGTATTTTCCTTGGGAATTTGCTTCTTCATCTACTGTGGAAATAGCATGAAGCTCTCCCTGGCAGGTGGACTCTGCATTCTATGTCCACCTGTATTCCACACACAATGTCCACCCCCAAACCCATTCTATTCTCAGCATCAATAAGGCGGTGGATGTGGGAAGAAATAGCCATCTTGCCTTCTTCACAGGATCCTTGGTTGGGACAAAGCTGGCTGTGACCTGTGAGATATTTCACAAACATCAGGTGATACTATAATTAGACAGAACTGATGAAATCACACTCAGAAGAGACAGAATGCTGCCTGGAGTCATGCATAACTTAACGACAAAGGGGACACGTTTGAAGAGAGATGGTGTTGGGCGGTTTGTTGTTGTGTGAACTTCGTGGCATGTGCTCATAGAAACCTAGACAGCAGAGCCTACTGAACACCTGGGCAAGGTGGGGGGGGGGGACCATGGCCACAGGTGTGGTGGAACTTGGCTTGAGAGCTGTATTCTCCCCAATGTGCCCATCACTATAGCCATAGCTACTGCTTATTCCCATCTCACAAAGGAAGGAGCAAAGATGAGTGCAGATTTAATGAGGGGTCCATTTGGGATCTGAAGGTAGAATTTCTGGTTCTGAATCCAAAGTTCTCTCCAGTGTCCTGGGGTGGAAGGATGGAGGGGAGAGATGCAAGATAGCTGTATCATTGAGTGGTAATTTATGTGTGGAAACTGTGAGCTTTGTAGGAATCAAGAAGATAAATATTAAGAGACCCAGAGTTTTTCAGAAAGATAAATTGCCAGGGAAAAGGGAGGGTGCTAGAAATTGGGCTTTGAGAGCTAAGGGGGATCTTTATAACTATCAGGAAGATGAGGCAACATTCCAGATGAGGAAAAACTGCAAGTGGAGTAAGTATGAAATTCCTGGGAAGTAGTGACATAACCTACATGAGTTTGGGTGTTTGAGGGTCTACTATATCTTTCTGTGTCTCAAATTTCATAGAGTAAAATGAGATATGATAATATTATAATATTATCCAACACATTAGGCTTTTATGTGTGTTAGAGTTAATATTTATAAAGCATTTAGAACAGTTCTTGGGAGAGTGAGTACAATTTAAGTCCTTATTACATAAATAGGTAGAGATAAGTCTGAATTCAGAGAGGCAAAGGGAAGGAGCTTGAGGTATAGAGAGGAAACAGCCAGAAAACGATATAAGCAAGTGCCTCACAGCAGGAAATGTAGTAGAAATGAGAGTCAGTTGTTCAGTGAGGAGAAATAGCATGAATAGAGATTACTTTAGGGCAAATTTGTTTTGCAGTGATATGAGGCAGTAATTGGAAATGGAGAATCTGGGACAGAAAAGAGCATACACCAAAAAATATTTATTCTACTCTACAAGTATATGTGCATCCATACAGGGAATGAAAAAAAAGAGAATTAAATATGATTCCAAACATGATTAAAATGTGAGTGATTGAAAAGGCCTTGGTGCCATTTATAAAGATAGAAAAGATGGCAAATGAAACTTGTTTGGGGAAAGAAGATATATTTTTTTGGACAGAGGAAAGGAGAGAGAGCTAAAGTAAAATATATTTAGTGAGGAGTCAATGATGTGACAAAGGAGATAAAAGAAGAGTTAGGTATTCAGATTTTTGATTCATTGGCATGAGTTGTTGTTGAGCTAAATAAATCAAGAAGTGAAAACCTTAGGACTCAGCTGTGAAAGGCAAAGCCAGACTGACCAGGGGAGGTTCTACTGATGGCCTCACTCAGCGGGATAGCAAGGAGTCCACATGACCTCACTAATATGTGAAGTAGCCAGCAGTTAAGGAAAGAACTAATCATTTTGCTTTAAATGTTCTCCATCGTTTTCTCTAATTTTCTTTCAGCAGACAGCTCTATGTGGAAAATTTCCATAAAGGAAGCTATAATCCTTAATTCATTCATATTTCGCTACACTGCAGCCTGGATTGGTTTATTACATTAGCTTACAATCATATGGGAAAAGTAGAAAATATTTTAAACATAATGACTAACCTGGTTTCCTACCCTTTATCTTGTAGTTTCAAATCAGATGTGTTCAAACTTCTTTTGACTGTGATTAGGAAATATATTTATGCCATGCACAAGTCAAATTCCTAACACAACATCCTTTGTGATTAGCTGTACTGTTGCTTTCCAGCAGCAATACACTGATAAAGAAGCAGGGAATCTTGGAGCAGATTGGCAATGGTGTATCTGTTTGAGAAGTGCAACATCAAGGCCTTGTTTTAGTGATGGAATTATTGTATACAGTATCAATTATGCAAGGTAGGAGGGCCAGGGGTAGAAGTAAAAATATGGCATTTAGCCTTTAGGCTGTAAGCTTTAGTGGGGGTGGGTTTGCTGACTGGATATCTGCTCAATCATCAGATACTGTAATTTGAACCATACCCTCATCCTTTGCTCATGGTTCCAATTTTATCAGAAAATCGTTTCACTGATGAAACCCTGAGTTATGAATGTCAGAAGGTATGCATCCCTTGTTGGCCTCCTGGGTCTTCCCTGTCATGCCTTTTAATGCAGGTCATTGGCCCAGGGCAATCTTAGTGTACTGTCTCTGCTTAACTCAAAAGGAGCCTTGTGGTGTTGGTCCATTGCATTCCTTTGGTTCGGTATCTGATTGATTGGTTTGCTTTGACTTGCTACATAGCACGTAACATTTCGTTAGTTCAGCAGATCCACAGTGTACTTTATTATCTTCTTTTCTCTTTTATTTCATGCTAGTTCATTTTATTTACTTTAAAGAAAGTTTTTTATGACCCATTAAACCAATTTCATGACCATTGATAGGTCACGACCTATATTTCAAAAACCTGTAGCTCATCAGCTGCAGGCTGAGCTCTAATAAGTCAACAGAAATGGATCAGAGTTTCAGATGAATAACTTAAGGTCAAGACATACTTTTTGCTTGGATGACCTTTACCTTGGGTCTTATACTTTCTTATATTCCAAGTCAGGTATTGGATCACTCTTTGGGGCCCCAGCACAATGCAGTCTCTTTTCCTTTATTCTTCTTACACCAAAGCCTTACTTTCAAGCTCCAAGTCATATGGTTGTGTCTTGGACTGTATGCTCTCAGTGTGTAACCAGGTGGCGTAACTGGGAAGGGGCACCAATAAGTAGCTTTGCCTGGATGAGACATGCCTTGAGGGCAAGCTAGTAAGGAGCAGTGTGGGCAGAGGCTCTGGAAAAAAGATAAAATCCAGAAGAAGCAGTATGGAAGGAATGCCACCATCACAGGTTTTGGCTCTGGGATGAGTGACAGCCTGGAAGGTGGTACTCTGGGATTTGACCACCCCAGGGAAGAGGAAAGGTTATGAGAAATGCAAGTGCTAGTCTTTGGTTTGGAAAACTTGGAATCTGTGTATTCTAAAAACTTGGAACCTGGAAAGCTTGAAATCTGTGTACCTCTGATGAGAAGATAGTTTGCTGGAAAACTGGACTTTGTGTGAAATGCTTATTTTAAGTTTGGTGTGGAGAGCAGATGCCATCTAAGACTCCTGCTTCTTTGAAAATGCAGTTTGGAGGTTTGGTGTTATGGAAAAAGCCATCTTGGACATGTGGTTCTTTGAATGCTTGCTCCAGTCTTGGTATGGTGGAATGGCATCATCTTATAAGTGTTCTTGGAATCATGCTTCATTTTGTTTCAGGACTTTAGAGACCAGACAATAACTGGGGTAAGATAACTGGTCCCTCATGGCCTCAATGACTCTTGGTTTACATGGTTTGTAAATAAACCTTGTTACTATTTTATGAGTAGTTTTGCAATTGTGCACCCAAGTGAAAGAACCCAGAAAGTTCCAGGTTTAGCTATTGGCTTCTCTCCTCACAAGTTTTGGTGCCTATTTGCATCTGGTTTCAAGACTTCCCCAAGGTAGACAGAGAATGATGTGCTAATGGTCTTCTGTAGACCACTGAGTCAGCATGCTCCAAAATTTCTGACTTCTCTGGTTTGATGTTAAGCCCATGATCATTTGGTCAAGTATCTCAGTTATATTTGCAACTACCTTGAGTTGGAGGACCCCTAGGTCTGTCACTGAGGGATAAAGGGTACGGATCTGAAGCCCATCAAAAGGGTGACTTTGAAAAAAAAAGGGTGACTTTGGTTGAGAGCCCTGGTGAGGCCGGGTAACAGGACAATAGGACATCTGAGCTGGGAAGTCAAGGGTTGACTTCCCAAGCATTGAGGAAGATGTTAGGGTCAAAGAGAAATTTGGGGGCAGAAGTGGAAGCAATGTAATAAATCCTGAATGCCTCAAACTTAGTGTTTACTCTCTCTAGTTCTGTATCTCACTTTTTGCAACTGTGAACTTTGTTCCCTACTCTCATTGGGCACACTGGGCTGTTGTAGGGCTAGAGTGAGATGATAGCTAATGTAGTCAGAAACTCTTATTTTACAAATTGATTTGCAATTAAGTTTGTTAATTGATTTGACTGCAAAGTTTTGAAACCTGACTATAGCTAGACTTAGGCAGATTCTAAGAAGAGATTCCCTCTTTCTCTCTTTCTTAGTAGTTCCTTTCTTGTTCATCCTCTACTCTTACTCCTTAAAAAGAAAGCTACATTAAAGTAGATAACCACCTGGAAAATATCCCTAGTCTATGGATGTTGGCACTTTAGGAGAAGATGAC
Organism: Uropsilus gracilis; assembly: GCA_004024945.1. NCBI lineage: Eukaryota > Metazoa > Chordata > Mammalia > Eulipotyphla > Talpidae > Uropsilus > Uropsilus gracilis. The sequence continues at coordinate 75,836 of PVHY01002142.1, read as the reverse complement.
AATAAGGAGTCTTACTGATAGAACTGCACATATTACTACTAATTGAATTCCAGATATTATGATGAGGGTAGAGTGTTTTATTTTGGCTAGAAAGAGCTTACTGTTAATTGGGGTAGCATTTAAGTTTAAAAGTTGGCACTGCAATTCACGGCCTCTATTTATATCCATAGCCTTGACCCTAGTGATACATAAAAGCAGAAGAAAAATGCTTTTTTGGCTTTGCACAAAGATCAGAGATTTCTTACATTCTTAGAGAGCATAATTTTAAATTCAGTGAAGTCAATAGTTGTTCCATCATGAAACACTGATATCTCTTTCATATTTCACTTAACTACTTCTAATTTTTAATTCATGTACAGGCCAAGAACTCTTTGTCCCTCTTCTTGAGCTAACTCTTATAACACTATGTTTTCAAGTACAGTACTATATATGGGAAATGTGGGTAAGAGATATGCAATTTCAAGTGCATTAGGTACTCTTATCTCACACTCTTCTGTTTACACCTCTCCTAAGATGGTGTGTGTGTGTGTGTGTGTGTGTGTGTGTATGTGTGTAATCTGGATATGTTTATATTATTCAGACATATGCCTATAAATATTCATAAGACAATTCTACATAAATGAATAATTTAAGTTTCTTAACATCATCTGAGCTGTTTATAGAATTCCCTTTCTTATCCCTGTTGAACATCACTTCATGAAGTTCTTTTCAAAGACCTTTCCTCAGCTAGCATTTTGAATATGTGTAATGCCAGTAATAAAGTTCACAGAACCATACTGTTTCCTATTGTATTGTAGTAATTTTCAAAAACAGTGGCTTAAAATAACACAAATTTATTATCCAGAATTCCTTGGCCAGAAACACAAAAATTAGTGTCAGCATTTCCTGACTTCTCAGCTTTTAGCAGTTGCCTGATTATTTTGACCCATGGTTTCTTTTTATATCTTGAAGATTTAATCACACTGTCCCATACGAAATAACAGGTTCTTAGGATTAGGACATGCCATTGTAGGATGGCTACTATTCACTCTATCACCAGTATAATAGAATAAAATATAACAAGAGTTTTCTGTGTCAAACTACTCTTCACAAGTGAAAGTAGAGTTTGCTCATGATGATATGTATGTTTGGTCTAACTCTCTGGATGTTACAATTTTGATGACTTTGCTGTTTAAAATACCTATGATGTATATATAAATAAAATATTTAAAATAAAAAAATGCCTATTATATACAGAATTCCAGAGAATGAATAGAGGGAGTCCTTAAATAGGCCTCCAACACTATAATGTCTCAATTGCAGAACGAGAGTCTAAAATTACTAAAAATCAAGTGATAGTTCAGTTCTTTAATTTTTTAAAATGGTGTTGGAGAGGGATCTGCCATTAATATAGCTGATGTTATGCATTGATAATAACATTGTGTAGCTAGGAGATATGAGATACTTTCCTTTTGCTTTAGAATTGTAAATTTCAAGAAGGGATTGGCAATATTATGGAACTTTGACTTTTTAACTTGATTGTTTCAGGACCCAGGTGAATAAAGCTTGACGATGCCAAGGTGTGTTTGCTGGCCTTCATTAGAAGTCATAGTTTTCTTTCAGAAGGGTAAAAGGGAAAGAGAAAAGCAAAACAAGGCTTTTGTGAGGTGAAGTGATTGACAGGACTCTACTCCCTAAAGGGAGGGAAAAGGAAAGGGATTGGGAGAGAAACAAAGGATTGGCCATTTTTGGAAAGCATGAGGACCCAGCCATGATGGCCAAGGTGAACTGGGGCCCATGGTTTCGGCCCAGGCTAGTGAACTTATAAGTCTTAACATGCTTAAGTTGATGGTGTGTACTGAAGGAGTCTAAAGAGTTTAGAGATTTGAACTTTGTGTTGGAACTTGCCTTATCTAGTTTGACTCAGATGTCAAACTAGCTAGGCTGTGAGTAAGGCTTGAGAAAATGGATCTGATGTACAACAGCTTGTATGTTTGAGCTTTTTTACTGCCTAAAGTTGAGATGAATGCCAAAGAAAAGAAGAACATGACATCTTGGACCATGTGTTTGGAAGAAACCAAAACAGATGCCAAAAGAGGGAAAAAGGATTGCTCTGCTTTTGGAACATGTGCTGGGAAACGCAGACTGATTGAACATGTGGTGAGGTGGTCAGGAACTAAAGGACAATTTGGACATGTGGTGGGGTAACTGGGTTTTTCATGTTTATTTTGTTGCAGCCATAATGGGGTAACCAGGGTTTTTATGCTTAATTTATAGTACATATGATTAGATAATCACTTGTTTAGTAATAAATAGCTAGAATACATTAAGAGTTTGGTCTGGCTTTTGGGTTACATTGCCAAGGTTACAGTCTGGAAAAAGAACAATGACGGGGCTAGGCAAGAGACAGGTTTAAAGAATGAAAGTTTTTTTCCTTAATTTGGGATGAAAATGACCCTGGGGCAAACAGTGCATATCTAAATGATAAAGGTAACTTGAGTGTGGAAGCTTAAGGGTTAATAAAGGCTTTTGCCCCTTTTCATTAGATTAATTAAGATTAAAAGGTAGAGGTTTTCCTCTGGTTTAGGAAAAGCTGGCAAAAGAATTTTTTTTTAGTAAAAACCCCTGTCCCTTCTCCCAATAACAATGGTAGGAACTCACAAGCTTAGAATAGAAGGCATCACAATCTCAATATTCTTCCAATTTGAACAAATCACAAAAATCCATGTATTTATGAAATTGGGTCAGCAAACAAACAAAACAGAGCAATTAACTAAACTTACAAATGAGGAGAAGCTGACCTTTAAACCCAGCTACTCCTTAGGTTTTTCCCAGCCCATGCAAGCAGTAACAAGACCACAGTAACCTTAAGAAGAGACAAAAGCAGATTTACTCTTTAAAAAGATAAACAAAAGTCACTGCACATACAATGGACCCCCTTTGATGATCTTACCCAGCATTTCAGTCTCTAATCCAAAAACTGCACGTGGCTGCTCAGCCATGTGAGTCCACAAAATGATGGCCATCCCACCTTCAAGCTAAATGAAGGAACCAAGATGGCACCATTTCTCCTGCTTCAGAGGCACGGCTCTACTCATTTCAAGTCAAATGTAGCAATCAATGGTTCATTGTTCCTTCTTTAAAAATCATAGTTTTAAGTTCAGTGAAGAACCCAGGATGGTAACATCAATTCTCCAAAAGGAACAGCTCCAGCATTCTTTCAGCTTCAACTCTGCAGTGGCCCAAAATCAGCAAGACTCACTTGATACAAGAGCAGTAACCACTTCAGACTTTTCCTGATGAAAACAGTAATACAGCAAGTTCTCTTCAGGTCTACAGATAATTTCCAAGCTTTGCAGTTTCAAACTCAAAGCAAGTTCTCAAGTAACAAATTTCCAAGTCAACCTACACAAGTCACAAGTTTTTACAGCATGCTTCCCTGGACTCCTCACCAACCCAGGCTAGGAAGGGAAGCCCACAGCATGACTTCCTTCTTTGCCCTGCTGCCGCACATGGAAGTGACAGTTATGAGACCTTACTCCCCCTGCTGCTCTCCATGCCTCCCTTTCTCTCCCCACTCTGCTCTTCTTTAAATTCACTCACTCTCTCTCTCTCTTCTCCTTGTGAGAAGGCTTGACTTCACTTCTCCAAGTCTCCACCCACCAGAGCATGTTATTCCAATGTAGCATCACCAGTGCTGGGGGGGCATGCCCCCCCAATTTCACCACTGCCCCCTTATTATTTAAAATTATTCATTTTTTATTAATTCATCAATCAACTAACTAATGTTTACCAGACACCTGTAGTCTACCAGGGATTGCATTGATCACCTGATGTTAATCATGCACTTACAGTCCAGAAGAAGACAGAAAAAGTAAAAAAAAAAATTACAATACTAGTGAGTATGTGATATGAATGGTTAATACTATTGTCCATGTTGACAAGGACATGGTGACATGACTTCCCCATTTGGTTATATGTGGTATATCCTTGAATTGTAGCAGATATTCCACAGGTTTTTTTGGTTGGTTTCAACAGAAATTTCTTGTGTTCTTCACCATGTTTGACAAAAAAAAAACATGGCTAGTTAGATGTGGAGAGTCAAGGGTGACTCCTAGGATTCGGATATAAACAGTTTTCTGTTACTGATGCTGCTTCTCTGTGTTTGTCTTTTTCAACCCCCCACCTCCTTGAATACCATGCCCATCTTCTGCCACATCATATTCCTGCTCCTTAGCTTGGAGGGTCCTCCATTAATATATAGTAGTGAGTAGGCAGTTCTCCATTTTCCTCTTATCTTTTCCCTTCTATTTCTATGGTCTAAATTCTTTTCTTCAGTCCCTCAGGACTTCTCTTCAGATTTTCAAAAGCCTGTTTAGAGTATTTTTAAAAGAAAAATAGTGAACACTGACTTTTTCCTGCTTTTTAAATTTTTGCTTTAGCAATCCAACTTTTCCTTCAGGCAAAGTGAATGCCTCTGATAAGCAGGAAAGTCATGCAAGCATAGGGAAAGCAAAAGCATAAAGACTGATGTTTCAAGATATTATCACACAATTAGTGTTAAGGCAGGAGAAGTACAGGATGTTAAAGGGTGGCTGATCACCAACCAGATCACACAGGATCCCCAGGAGTGGGAAAAGGTTAGATTTCATGGTGAGAGCAGTGTATAACCACCTGCAGTCTTAAGCAGAGGAATGTCACAATGAGATTTTAGAATGTCAGTTTGGCTAGAGTGTAGAGAACAGAGTAGAGGGAGAAAAGACAGATCAAGGATAAGAGAACACAGATGTAGGATTGATGTGAGATTTGATGATGGATAGCAATAAGATAACATAGTGTTATTGGAAGAGATTGAATATCTTAATGAGATACTTAGGAAGTCAAGGTGGCAAATGCAATGAATGATTGAATGTGAGTAACCAAATAAATAGAGAAGTCAAAGGTGATCTTCAGACTGGATGTGGACAACTGAACTTCCCATTCCTGTAAAATAAGGGACAAAGTAAGGTGCAGATGAAGAGTAAAAAATGAGTGAGACATGTTAAGTTTAGATACTCAATTGGGTAAATTAAGTAAGTTGTCAGATATAAGATCTGGGGTTCAAGAAAGGAGATTGGGCTAGAAATAGAGATATAGAATCCATTTGGCTGGAGATAATTAAAACAAAGGAAGGGGCTCTTTTTGTAGAAATGAGGGAACAAAAGAGGACTAAACCAGGACTTTAAAGAGTATTGATATTCGCAGGGCAGAGGAGAGGAAAACAAAAGTCAGTTAAAGGAAATGAAAGAAAAATTTTGCCCTCCATATAAGTGATACGGGTCTGATAGTGATGTTCCACAAAGAATGCATACAGCTTAACAAAAACAAAGTAAAAAAAAATCCAGTCAAAAATGGGGAAATGAATTAAAAAGATACTTCTCTAAAGAGAAAATACAAATGACCAATAGGCACATAAGAAAATGCTCAACATCACTAATAGTCAGGGAAATATCACTGAGAAATCATCTTACCCCTAGTAAGAATGACCCATATCAAAAAGACAGGCAACAACAAGTGCTTGTGTGGATGTAGAGAGAAAGAAACACTCTTACACTGCTGGTGGGATTGCAAATGGTCCAGCCACTATGGAAGGTTGTGTGGAGGACACTCAAACTACTGAAAACGGAACTACCATTAAATTCTGTGATCCCACTACTGACAGCCTATCCAAAGGATACAAAAACACTAATTCGAGAGGACACCTGCACTAGTATGTTTATTGCAGAATTATTTACAATTACCAAGATATGAAAACAACCCAAATGCCCCACAACTGATGAATAGTTAAAAAGATGAAGTATATTTGCATGATGGAATATAATTCTGCAATCAAAACTGACAAATATGAAGAGTTTGTGATAACATGGATGGATCTAGAGAGAATCATATTAGCAGAAATAAGTCAGAAAAAAAAGACAGAAACCATATGATCTCATTATAGATGGGATATAGGAATGATGAACAAAAGACCAGGAAAAACCTAAAATAAGCTGACAGTGGAGCTGGGGCAGGCTGTTAGGGAGGGAGTTGGGGAAGGGAGAGATCAGGAAAAGGGGGAGCACAAGAAGATTGAAATCATCTCCCCTTTATCATGGGCGATAGGGAGGAGGAAGAATCCGGGAGGAATGCAATGATGTAATACACACACATAAATATGTAAACAACGACATGATAAATAAAAAAAAATGTTTAAAATAGAAGAGTGGTTTATCAACAGATACCAATAAAAAATGTGTTTCTGGAGAGGCTGTGTGAGCCAGGCCTGAGAAGAAAATGAACTTTGCTGATTCCTGTACAATGGAGTTTCTTTTTAATATTTCTTTTTAATACCTGCTGGAGGACAACAAGGAAAAGATACATCACACCATTGACTGCCTGTTTGGAAAAGCTAGAGCATGCCAAAGAAAGATGTCTACTCTTTGAGCATGTGATACTGAACTCTGAAGGATTGGACAAGTGGTGAGGTTAACAGGACTAAAGTACTGAGGGTTTTGGGACAATCTTAGGGAAAGGCTTTGGACAATGTTGAGGAAGGTTGTGGACTGTGATGGAATAATCAGAGTTTTTCTTATATGTTTCTTTCTGTAGTAAATAGGAATTACTTTGTTTAGTAATAAATTAGTCTGCACTCTGAGAGTTTTTGTTCTGGCTTGGAAAATATAACAAAAGGCTGGGGGTGGCGGAAAGAACTCATATTTTGAATGTTTTTAGGCTGCAGGGTCTGTATAGAATAAATTGAGGCAAGTTAACAAGTTGTAAACTGCAGTCTCTGAGATTTTTTTTTCCCTGCAGTCTCTGGGGCAGGGAGTTGAGAAGCAGGGGGCTATAATCTGCATAACAAAGATGACTGGTTTATGAAAGATATTTACCTGCAGTAGGTTTGGGATTTGAATCTGCCTGGGAGAAGCAGGCAGATGATCTGAGTTTTAAGTTAAAAAGCTTCCTTGCCCAATAAAGTTAAAAAAATCTCTCTCTTCTCTACAGATAACAAGAGCTTAAGAATACTAAGGAGTGTAGAAGCCATTCACAGTGCTTGAAAAACTAAGAAAATGAGGTAAGTGAGTATAGTCAGTGATTAAGATCAGGAGGAGAAGAATAGTAGGGAAGACAGAGGAGGAGAAGTGGTTTAAAGTGGAAGGAAGAAATATTTTTAAGAATTGTATAAGTCGATAAACATTCTCAGGTTTAGAAATTATCAGATTATACTTTTTCTTCATAAAAAATTGATTAGTGAATAAATTATGTAGGTAAATTGAAATCAAAGCTCTCTGTGCCTGAAATAACCAGGAAATGAAATGAAAGTAAACTATTTGAGTTCATTAGTTTGAGGGTTCTCCACACTGCTTTTCATAGTGGCTGGACCAGTTTACATTCCCACCAGCAGTGTCAAAGTGTTCCTTTCTCTCCACATCCATGCCAGCACTTGTGTGTTTTTTGGATATGGGCCATTCTTACTGGTGTAAGATGGTATCTCATTGTGGTTTTGATTTGCATTTCCCTAATTGCTAGTGATGTTGAATAGATTTCATTGGCCTGTTGGCCATTTGGACTTCCTCTTCAGAGAAGTGTCTTTTTAGATCTTCTCCTGATTTTTAAACTGTTTTTGTTTTTTTTTTATTTGTTTTTGTTAGGTTGTGTGAGTTCTTTGTGTATCTTTGTTATCAGACCCTTATCACTTGTATGGAGGGCAAAATTTTTTTCCCACTTGGTTGGGATTCTTTTTGTTTTTTCTGTTATCTCTACCATTTGACCCAGCAATTGCTCTTCTGGGAATCTACCCAAAGGAGACCTCAATGTGGGTGCAAAGGGACACCTGTCCTTAGATGTTTATTGCAGCACTATTTATAATTGCAAGGACCTGGAAACAACCCAAATACCCCAAGACAGATGATTGGATCAAAAAGATGTAGTATATATACATAATGGAATATTACGCATCAATTAAAAATGACAAATTTGATGATCTTTTTGATAACATGGATGTACCTAGAAGAAATAATATTGGCAAAAACAAGTCAGAAGGAAAAAGACAGAAACCAAATGGTTTCACTAATATATGGACAACCAAACAAAAGTACACAACTGGGGGAGGGGACCAGCTGGAGTGGCCAGGGAGGGGAGGTGGCAGTTATCCCCCAGGGATCACAATGATATGAAATATATGTATATATACATATATAAATTATTTAAATTAAAAAAAGAAAGAAAGAAATCCAGCTATTTGTGACAATGTAACTAGAGAGGATTATGCTAAACAAAGTAAATCAGAAGGAAAAACACAAATACAGGATGATTTTACTCACATGTAGAGTCTATAAAACAAAGCAAAATAAGGTATAAACAAACCCTTGAAATCTAACAATAGAACTGAGGTTACCTCAGGCGGAGGCTGACTAGAGGAGGTTATTGAACTGTGGTTGAAGAGTGATTGGTGCTTTGGTGCTGGGTGGTAAATGAGAATCTGTAAGGTGTGGATCCATAGCTGTGGACATGTACAGTGTTGTAAATCAATGTTATATCAAAAAATAAAAAATATATCAGATTAAAAAATAAACTATTTGAGTTAAAAACGCTTCTCTTACTACTTCAAGAGCATTATCATTTGCCTACTTCTTCAAAAACAAAACAAAACATCTACAGGACTGAAGCCAATTAGCTACTGCAATCTACTGAACTCCGGGCCACACACCTGTTTTTCATTTTTTCCATTCATCCTCTAAGAATTATTATTCCATAAGGTTGTCCAGTTGTTTTCATTCTGATTCATACCTTCTGTGTCTTATCATTAGATGTGTTGGACCATCACTTTATTTCTTATAAAGTATCTCTCAAAACGATAGGAAGATAATTTGATATTTGGTTGTCTTACGTCTTCATCTTTGATTTTTAGTTTGCTAGTAGAAATCCTTATAAAGTGCTAATCAAAACTGCTAAGATTCATTTAGTCAAAACTGATAATATAACCTGTAAATCCCCAGATGAACTGCATATTTCAGCATAATCTGCAGCAAATGAGAGAAGTACTTGTCACTCAAGACCCAACTGCTCAAGAAGTCCATTTTCTTTCAGAAGAGCTTACTTTCCACATGTGGGTTACAACTACCTGACAGATGGACCATATAAGGCTAGCCTCCATAATTATCTTAAATATTAGCAAAGTATAATATCAATTATTAAATAAATTTATTTAAAATTTATTTAATAAATATAAATAGGAGTTTCAGTTTAGATAATGGAAAAGCAGCTTAGACTGGACTGATAATAATTGTAAACTGTGAACAAAATATAGAAGAGCAACTGTTTGAAGTCAGTGTAAAACAACTCTCAATGGGTAGAAGCAGCATGGTATTCAATATTTGATAAAAAGCAAGATTCAAATTTAAATAGATCTTATTCTGAAGGCACTACCAAACCTTCCTAATACAAGGTAGCTAGAACTCAAATTAGAAAGTGTTTATTCTTTCTCTATTTTTTAAAAACTGTTTATGTAGTATTAGTATTATGTCTTTCTTTAGTGTTGATACAATTTAATAGTGAAGTCAGCCAGACCAAGAATTTTTTTTCTTTTGTGAGCAGAGGTTTTTGCAATGAATTCAACATCTTTAATAGATAGAGAAATCTAGATTTCCTATTTCTTTTAATCTTGTTTTAAAAGTTGCATTTATGAAGGACTTTTTAAATCTATTTTGTCAAATATTGGTATTCATAATATTCTCTTATCTTTTTATTGACTGGATAGTCTGTTTTGTTCTGACATTTGCAATTTGGAATAATAAGCAAGGCAATAGATGGGGAGAGGCAGAAAGCAGAGAGTAGATATTTACACAAGGAAACCTGAGAATAATGCACATATTCATTATTTTTATTGTGGATCTAGACATGTCAAAATACCAAATTTTATGCAGAAAATGTATTTAAATTTTTGTAGGAGGAGTTTACCTTGAAGCTATAAGAAAAAATTATGCAATTTTGAAATAAAGAAATAAAATGGTATTTATTTTCAGATAACATGAAAGTTTTATGTAGCACATGCTAACTATTCCATAAAACATCTGCTAGAATAAGTGAATTTGGCAAGATACAGGTTCTTGATCAACATACACAAAGTAGTTGTATTTTTAAAAGAAAACAGTAAAGAATAGGAGACTGAAATAATTTTAAATCCCTTTAAAACAGAATTTTAAACCATGAAATACTACACTATTTATTGAAAGACATCACAAAGAACACCAAACTGAGAACTATAAACCATTTCTGAGAGAAATTGCAGAACAAAATAATTGGGAGAATATACCATGTTCATGGATGATTCGATATTCTTAATATGTTAGTTGTTCTCATTTTATCCATAGATTTAATGCACTCTCAACAAGAATGTTATAGAAAAGGACCTAGACTAGTCAATAAATCTTGGAAGAAAGTGGGAAAGTGAAAAAAACAAACAAACAAATAAGCAAGAAGTCCTCCAATATATGATATAAAGACTTACTATAAATTTTAGAAACAGTGTGAAATTGGTGTAAGCATATTCAAACAGCAATGGACTACAATAGAATCTAGTCATAAATCCACATGTGATTGTTAATTGTACATACATAACAGGGAATATAAATTTTTATTAACAAAATAGTACTCAAACAATTGAAAAATGCACAAGGAAAATCAACTTAAATCCTAGAAAGCCTCATAAAAATTAATTTGAGGTGGATCATAACCTGCACTTAAAAGCTAAAACTATAAAGACTCCTTCTAGAAAAAAAATGTAAGAGTATCTTTCTGTGATCTTGAGATTGGCAAATATCTCTTTAAAATAATATGAGCACAATAACGAACAGAAAAAATAACAAATTGAACTTAATGAAAAAATTTCAGTTATTTTTAAGAAAATGAATTTATAAAGGAATCTTAGCCATAAACTAAGAAAATATATTCCTAGAACATACATGTGGCAAATATTAGTATCCAGAATATACAAATTCAAAGCAAGATTGAATTAAATACTAAAAGGTTCTGTGAATTTAGTGGGAACAGTGCATTTGACAGTCATGGTATCTTGAAGTTAACCTTAGGGCCAGAGGAGCAGTGTCTAACCAAAAGTGTGCTTTCCCAAGACATCCCAGAACATAATCCAATCATTATCTGGATTTATTTATTCACCAAAACATGGTTACTAAAATCTTACCAAAGAACTTTTCCAAACCAACTTGAAACACACTATTTTTCTGTGCAATACACAGTTTGGCTAAATTCTTTGAATTTCGCAACTACAGAAAACCCTGGAGGATTTGGGAAGCTGTTCCCAATGATTTCTGAAAATTCTGCATGTGGTGGGTAAGCAGGGCTGTGGTTATTTTAATTCAATAAGGGATAAATATAGAAAGTTATCAAAGAGTCTAAGCATCTCAAAAGCAAACATTTATGTGATTTCTTTTCTCAGGGAATCATGCTTCAGAGAATTGGTTGGTGAATTCAGTCAGAAGATTTATATGATACCTGAATCTCTGTCTTCAAGTCTACCATTTTCTGAGGTTGAAAGTAGGATGCATTATGGTGAACCAAAAGGATTATTGCAATGCAACAAATGAATATTTAGCTAATCAAGCATTGTGCATTGGTGAGAAGAATTTAAATTCGAAGATTTAAGAATTTAAATTCAAAGTATCAGAAAGCTGTTACTTCTCAGAGTAACACCAAAAGAATTCCACTTGCTCATAATTGTTAAAACAACTTTACTTATTGTAGAGACTTTGCAAGACCATAAAAAGCAGAAGGAAAAACCTACTTGTTCCACTTTCAGCTTTTCTTACTTTTATCATCATAGTTTTGATCATTTCATATCTTGCTCTTTTTTGTCTAACATTTTATTGTAAGTATCACTCTATACTTAAAATTCTCTTCAATCCATTTTGCCTCAACTGTTTTATGGTGGGTATTCAAGATTTTTTTCTAGTTTTCTTTCTTTATGCAATAATGACTAATGTGCAATGAACATCTCTGCATTTTTTAAAAATCTATTTTAGTATAAAGCCTTAAGATTCTACCCAGAATTTCATATTACTCTCAGGACATGTCTCCATGGATATAAAAAAAAAATTAAGGCTTTTGATATTATATCAGAATAATTTTCAAAACCTTTGTACCTGCATTGAATACCCTAAGAGTGCCTTTTCCATGATACTTTCAACAGCTGTGGGTACTCTCAGCAAAATCTATACTGATATAGTACGTGAAAACTTGCATTTTGGTTTTACTTCTTAAAAGTTACTAACTGTATTTCTTATTTATTAATGGTTTATTTCTCAACTCAGAATGTACTTATTCCAAATTAAAAAGTTGCTTTCCTTCAGTGTCATTCGCTCTAATCATCTTTCTTACTAATACTCCATTTCCCATTCCCAATCAGTGGAGATTGGTTTAGATTCCAGACAGATTCACCAGATGCTGATGTGGCAGATAGATAAGGTTGTGGGATAAAGATGGAAAAATGTGCTTTTTTTGTTATATTCATCAGAAACTTTTAAAAGACTCATTTGAAAAATTTCTTTAGCAAGGGCTGAATAATACTGGTTTTACGAAATTGTCAGTATAGCTTTAATCTGAATCCTGATACACATAATGTGGGCTTCAGCTGCATGTAACTTCTTGTGAAGTCAACAACTTCCTAACTATAGCCTGGGTATGGCTGGAAGGTGGAACAGTCATTTTACAAAGACATACTTCTTCCCACATGTCTTTTGACACACTGTTAATACTGGAAACTTCAGGATTTCCAAATTCTGGAAACATGAAAAACAGTTTCTTCTTCCCTGAAAAACCTTCACCTCTCAGTTTTCAATGAGACAAGAACAATTCCCTCAAATGGGGGTAGGTCATAGTAATAGCCTCTTGACAGTAATATTTTATTGTTCAAAGGGAAGGGATACACTGGGGAAAGTAACTTGGGAAAAGCAGATGGATAGAGGCAAGAAAGACAAGGTCACTGAGAAAGAGAAAATGAAAAGACAGACACATAAACAGACCATGATGAGAAGTGAATTGTGCCTTTGTGTCGTGTGTGTGTGTGTGTGTGTGTGTGTGTGTGTGTGCGTGCGCAAGGGACGAAAGGAGGGGGGGAGAGAGAGAGAGAGAGACTATGTATAACAGGAGATTTAACTTTAAATATTCAGTGCTGACATCCCAAAATATGCCTCTGCCTGCAAGGCTCCTGCAGGTTCATTTCAGAACTTGGAAAGGCTGGCCCAATTTGTAGGGTAGCTCAGAAGCCTCCCACTGTCCCTGTTTCCCCTTGTACCCAAGTGCCTCCAGGCAGAGTGATGCCCTGAGCGACAGGAGTAAAGTGAGGTTTCCAACTATTGAGCTGACATTTCCATTAGATGACTCTAGTATAGGTAAGTAACCAGCAAAATAAGACTCAAGTGAGGGACCGAACTCCAGGGATAAGATGTGAAAGGCAGTATTTACATCCTGTAGATAACTACAAAGCCTTCTGCATTTCTGGGAAACAATGAATAATCTTTCAGACAATAAGAGAGACCAGATGCTTGCAAGTTGCTTTCTGACAGAATGTTCCCCTAAGATTCTCCATGAAAGAAGGCCCTGCTTGCCAGTCTCTTCAGATTTCAAGATAAGATGCATGTTATAAAAAGACCCCTATGAAGAAAATAATTGCTGAACTCACAGGTTTCTGGAAGAACAGATAGGCAGTGTACTACATGACACATATTGAGGGTTCTTTCTGTAGGGAAATGCCTGGAAAAATGTGAAAACAGTTTTGGAGCAGAAAGATTTTGGAGAGAAAGTAAGTTCTTTGGGGGTGCTACCATCAGTCATTAACAGTATGTATTAATTTCATTCAATAGAAGATAAAATGCTGAAGTTCTTCATATACAGCAGAAGGGAGCTAGCTCAGTTTGGGAACTTCCCTAAATTTTCCAACTTCCTAATCATCTCCATAGGAATAGATTTTGCAATGGTTACATATGCCATCCAACCTTTGTTTGCTCATGTTTAATGAAGTTTACCCAACTTGGCTGAGGGTTGACATATTCAGGGCTCCTAAAAAGAAGTTCTTGCAAGATTATGTGAATGTTTCCTTCCCATCATAGATTTGACCAATCTTTTTCTCATCTTTCTGACTTTAGGGGCTGTTGTCCATGCCTTGTTCAGCAGGTGGAGCTCTCTAACTATGCAGGAAATGACATGTCTAGGCATAGAGATTTTTCCTTTCTTGATTTGAAAGGGATCACACTTTTTTAGAGATGGGCTGTGAACTATGGGGATAGAGTTTTATTATGGGATTTTCTTAGGAAAAATTGTTTCTTGATGCTGTGCTTTGAAGAGTGTGCAACCAGAAAGTTCATGGTAAGCATTTTCTCTTTTACTGGTATTCTTTGCAATTATTCCAGCTCTATTAAGTTTGGTTTGGGGGATTGGATTTATTAATGTTATTAGCACACTTGGCACTGATAATGATTGCAATTTGCCAAGAGGGCATTGGGGAATTCACAGTTTAGCTTAGAACCATGTGATTGTCTCTCCACATTTGTTCCTTAGACCTTAAGATTCTAGCTCTATTAAATTCTCAGGACCTTTACTTATTTACCCAGTTACTTTCTCGAAGTACTTAAATAATACTTTTTCTTTGTAAAGGGTAATTTTCCCCAAATACAGCATATTTATTATAAGCTATGATAAAAGTATTTATAACTAGATAAAAATGCCAATAATAAATGTGTTAAGAAATTTGACATTGTTATTATCTTTTCCTCTAGTCTTACTTTCAATGCTGAAAATTCTATAAGAAATACTGAAATTACAAAACATCAGAGCAGTGAAATAATCTGGTTAAACTAATGGATAGGAGAATGGATGGATAATGGATAAATGGATGGAAAAGTGGATGGAAGGAGAAAGAGATGGATCAATGGCTTGAGATTTGGATGATCCTTTTCAGAGAAGTACACATGATTATTTTTATGGAGGCTACTAAGTAATTAAGATTAAATGTTTCATTTCCATTCATAAGATGACACACTGTAGCATACATTGTCACTAAATTTTGCAGACTTCTGAAATAACCAGAACAAACTTTTCATAGAGGAAACAAGAAATTTTACAATGGGTATAAAATATTTTTTAATGAATTTGACACTTGGAGAATGTTTGCCAAGAGCTTTGTAAGACTGACATAAGGAAATGTGGGAGTTGACCCACCCAACAAACATTAACTAAGAACCTACTATGCGTTGGAAAGTATACTAGACGTTATATTAGACATTCGAGATTAAGAGTGAATATGTCCATTTTTACCTCTGAGAATCACACATGAAGAAGATGACATATAGATATGTTGATACATTATAATCAATTGATATGATTACCAGTAATTATATGGGAGGCTAATACTCTGTCCTTCTTGGAAGCAGTCATCTTTATTTTTGAGTGTCTAGAAAGTCTTTGGGAGGTTAAAGCTGTTTTAAAAATATTTTTGAATGAAGGACTAAAACCGGAGGTTGAACAAAATTTGATGGAAAGAAATGATGCTTAGAAGATCAATAATAATAAGGATACAGAGATGATGACTTAATTAGCTGAAATTTTATTATGTGTGCTACTTGAACTACTTATGTTATCTTCACAAAAAACTCTCTGATTGATGCAATGATTATCTTATTGTAATGATAATACAGCTAGTACAAAGATAGGTTAAAAATTTGTTTTATACCACCCACTTTGTGTTGGAATGAATATTCAAATCCAGAATTACCTCCAAAATATGGGAGGACATCCCAGACACAAGAACCATTAGAAGAAAGACAGAGAAGTAAGAAATCAATGTTTATAGAGATCTCCTGAGAGCTTGATTTTCTGCCATGTGAGAGCAGTAGAAACCATTGGATCATTTAATCAAAGGAGTGACATGGTTAGAGCTATGTTTTAGGTTATTCCAGTTGCTGGGAGAAGGCTCATTAAAAAGTCTTGGAGGTAAGACTGAAAGTGTACTGAAGGATAAAGATGAGTTCACCGTGTGAAAGCTGTGTAAAAAGAAAAAATCCTCGACCCCTGGGCAAAGCATGTCTAAAGACTTCCTGATGACAGAATACATCACTGTGAGGGACCTAAAGTGCTTCAGTCTAATGCAGCATAAATCACAAGGTAATGAGAGATCAGTGGTAATGAAAGATGATGTTGAAGGTGTTGAGAGATGATGGTAAATGGGACTGGATTGAGGAACTTGAACTTTTTTCCTTAAAAAATATGAGATCAAGACATGCCCAAACCTGGTGGAACAGAGACTGAAATCAATCACTCTCTTAAAAGTTCTCTTGAAAAAGAAAAAAAATAAAAGATCTATACAAGCCCCCAGAAAGGCTCAGACTCCTGCAACCAGACATCAGAGGATCTCTGCTAAGACCAAGAGATGGTGAGGGATGATCCTTCAGTATCAGACTGCTCAGAGAGGGGTCAGTCACCTGGAGCCAGGTACCATCTTGACCAGCTGCTCACTAATGGAGGGAATCCTTGCTGCAAACTGAGACCTTGGCCAACATCACTAACACCACCAACATTGACACTGATGATGCTGTCTGACTCCAACTGGGGTCTTAGCCATCTCTGGGAGACTTGGTCTCCCAGACCATCTCTGAAACCACCTGGTCTTCTGTTGCCACTGCTGCCATCGCTGTGGCAGCACACAGGTGAGTAGCCATGGTCCTTTGTTTCAGGTGACTCTGGGACTGGAGAACCCCTACCCTCCATAAAGTCACGATCATCAATCATGCTACGGCCTCAGTTGTGGAGGCCGCCGTCACAGTTTTGTCCATCACTGTGGCAGCCCTCAGGTGAGAAACTCCAGATGCTCTCAGCCGGCTCCGGGAGTAGAGAACCCCTCCCCATACAGCCGCCATGGAGGGTCTGAGATAATGCGACTGCATGGACACAGCCCAGCAGAAGAGAGTGCCCACCCCCGCCCCGCCCCCCACCAGCAATTGAAGTGATCAGGAGGATTCAGCTGAGCTCACACAAAAATTAGCACCTCCTTGTTTTTTCTTTTTTCTTTTTTTGCCTTCTTTCAGTTTGTTTGGTTTCTTTTCTTTCTTTTTTTTTTGTTTTAGATTATATTTGCTTGTTTATTTTTCCATCCTTTGCTTTTTTGTTTTCTTTGTTCCTTTCTCTTTTCTTTTGAATTTTTTTCTCTATTTCTTTTTTCCTTTCTTTTTTCTTTTTTTCCTTTTTTCCATTTTTATCAGTCTTTCCATTGTTCTTTTTTATCCCTTTTCTTTTCTCCCTTTTCTTACCTCACTTGGAGTAACAACTATGGAAGAGACTAGGCACACCGAGAATAGCAACCCATTCAGCCCAAAGGCACCACCCACAGGGTCACAACATAGAGGGACCTAACAACCAAACACACTCCACACAGCCAGAAGGCACCTCACAGAAGACTGACCCTCACCTTGGGCCTACCAAGGTACATACCATGTGGGATCCCAAATACCCCAGGCTAAGACCTGAGGTCCTCACTCTACATAGTGGGGGGTGGAAAAGAAAGGAACTGCTGGGGAAAATTATAGCTCATATAAGCACTTGTCACAGTAGAAGAGTGCAAGGTAAGACCTTCAGGAAAACCACATACCCAAGGCCCAAGATACTGCAAGAGAAGCTGGAGATCTCACTCACTAGCATCAACCACCTGGCAGTCTCAAGCCCATGTGAAAACCAAAAGAATATCCACTTACCAAGATTAGTTGCCAAAAGCAGCCAGACAGGGGTGACCCTGCCTACCACCAACAAGGGTCCAGTGTGCAGGAGCTAAAAAGGGAGCTGCAGGGACCTGCACCTCTACCCCTGCCCAATAATTACCTCAGTCCAGGCACTGGACAGAAGACCCGCAACATGGTATGACTCCAACAAACCATACCTTCTAGAATCAGTGGTACAGGGACTTTACAGTCAGAACAAACCCAAAAGCAAACAATGGGAAGCAATGAAAATCATTAATTGTCAAATGAACGCTCCAGTGAGCAATAGAGCAATACACCACAGAAAGTCAGTCTTCTGAAATCACCGGCATGAACACACATTGACCTGACTAAAAAAGACTTCAGAACTGCCATGATGAAAACACTGAAAGAGTCAGGAGAAAAAGTAAAGAGCAGAAAAAGGCAAGGAAAAGGATGACATGAAAAATATAATCAGTGAGTTGAGGTATGGAAAATCAGATTTAACAAACTCAACAGATTCAGCAAACTCAAGACAAAAAATGCCAGCCAGTATTTTATCTTCTAAAGTTCTTCCTCATCTATGACAGAAAAATACAGCCTTTCTCAGACAAGCAAAATCTTCAAAAATTTGTTACAACTATCCCCCCCCTTCAGAAATATTACAAGGAGCCTTAAAATTCAAACAAACAGAGGAAAGAACAGGAAGAATGTAACAAGGTAACAAATAGAGCCATAGATACACCAAAAAATGAGCAAAATGACAAGAAAAAACTCTTCCTATCAATAATCAACCTAAATGCTAATGGACTAAACTTACCAATAAAAAGACACAAAGTAAAAGACTGGATCAGGAAACAGAACCCAATTTTTCACTGTCTTGAAGAAACACACCTAACTGTTAACGATAAACATAAATTGAAAGCAAAGGGCTGGGAAAAAAGTCCTACAAGAAAACGGACCCAAAAGAGAGCAGGATCAAATGATTTTCAGTAGTTTGAGGGTTTCCTTAGTGGCTGGAGCTATTTGTATTCCCACTAGTAATGTTAAAGTATTCCTTTTTCTCAACATTCTTGTCAGCACTTGTTGTTGCCTGTTTTTTTAAATGAGCCATTCTTACCAGTGTGAGGTGGTATCTCATTATGGTTTTGATTTGCATTTCCTTTATTATAATTGATGTTGAGTTTTTTTCATATACATGTTGGCCATTTATATTTCCTCCTTGCAGAAGTTTCTTTTAAGCTTCTCTACCCACTTCTTGACTGGCCCTTTTATTTGTTTTTGTTAAATCTGATGAGTTTTTATGGATCTTTGATATCCTTGGAATGGAATGCAAAATTTTATTCCCATCTATTTGGGTGTCTCTTTGTTTTGGCTATTGATGGTATTGCTGTACAGAAGCCTTTTAATTTGATGTAGTCCCAAGTGTTTGTTTTCCTTGTTTGTGTAGCTATATCTTGAATGATGTTTCTGCAGGGAGGATAATGGAGTATTCTGCCTATGTTTTCTTCTATATGTTTTATGATCTCAGGACTATTGTCTTTTATTCATTTTTAATTGGTTTTGTGTATGGTGTGAGGGCATAGTAGCCCTCACATTCTGATACTATGTCTTGACTTATTGCTTGACATTTCAGATAAATTCACATTAATATCATTAATTTATCAGATAAACCCAATTAATATCATGGTCTCTGGGTGGGCAGACCATGTGAAAAACTCCGGGGAGGTGCTGGATCTGGGGCTTTAAAAATGGGTACCCTAGGTTTGGCTCACTCAGCAAGGAATGAGAAGAAAGAGTGGGCTAAAAGTGACTCTGGCATCCATGAGAAACAATAAGGAAATTGCAAGTATTTGAGGTAGATGTTGAGTATTAACAGGTAGGTTTAGGAAGAGCCTATTTTCTTTCTTGGTACTTTCATCTGTCTGACTTACTAATTTCCTGCTTATTTCTAAACCTAGTCTACATGTTACCACCTTTGTAAAATTTCTGTGCAATTACACAAACTGTTTTCCTATCTCTTGCCATATATCACCCATATTATTCTGAAGTTATTTACAAGACTGACTCCTCTATTAGGCTATATGAGTTATTTGAGGACATAAACTATCTTTTTGTTTTTCTTTCTCCCTGGGCTCCTACTACAGTGCTCGGCTGATAGAAGGAACGTGACTACTGCAATCTGATAAAAAACTTACATCACAGAACTTAACTCTGCTCTCAATTTGGTTTACTAACTGTTACAAGCACAGACTTCACCATTTTTGTCTCTGTCCTCTGCACATCAGTACCCCCTCAGTATAGTACAATACCCTCCTTCTCTAAATCCTGTGTGATCTTCCATGTTTTCATCAAAGCTGCTAGTTTCTGTGCAGCCTTCCTTGGCAGCAGTCATAACCTCTTATCATTACTCATTGCTTCTTCTGAACGGAAGGACTCATGTTCTGTTACACATGACTGCCCCTATTTTATACATGAAACATAAGCCTAACATGTGGGATTGGTTCCAACCTGCAGGTGGGCAACATTCATTCTACAGAATGAGAGTGCAGGCCCTTTCCATTGTTCAGGTAAAAACTGGACACAATTGAAGAATCCAAAAGAGACAACGCAGAGGTCTTCTCTATGCAATGAAAATCCCCTTCTCTCTAGGCTGGGTCATAACATGATTATGAATAGAAAATGTTCCAGCTCAATCTTAGAGTTTGCCTTTGCTTTCTGAGTTCTGCTCTGTGATTGAGTGGGAGAACCTGTATCTAGCAGGCAGATATACTGACATCTTCTTAGATACTGATGATCATTTTGCCTAGACTTGTAAGCATAGTCAAGCATCAGTAACATCACTTTTTCATTAGCAAGCTCTTAGCAGAGCACTTTATCAGGTAAATCTAAATAAAAAGCGCCAAGACAAATAGTTCAAATACTTCAGTGTCTCAGAATTACTGTTCTTGATGTACTTAAGCTAAAAAGGAATCTTATATATATGTGATTATTGTTTTTCTCTCCTGTAGAGCTTTTAGTAGTTTCAAAGTGGGCCAGTAGCTCCCTAACAGAAGAGGAAGCAAACTATATTTAAAGCAGTGCCTGTTTGTTTCTGTTTTAGCCATTTTGGCAAACTACTTGAAAAATGAAATCTTTTGGCCTAAACTCAACTAAATCTCAGAAGCAGTTATTGTGCCAAGATAATTCCAGTTTAGCATCACCTAACATTATTTAAAACTGTGAAGTATCCATGTGCATCATTGCACAGAACTGACTCAAAATTTTAGGTCTTGCTTGATTTTTTCGTTGTTTTCTTGCAAAGAAGTTTCAGGCTAGATAGCAAATTATGTGCCACACCGAGGTGAGTGACAAAGGTATTGGCTTGTCCATTCAGTGAATGTATTTTTAAGTACTCTACTCTAGACCCTATACCAAGTGCTAGAAATAAGACAATAAATAGCAACCAATTTCTGCTCTTAAAAGGTTCATGGGGGTTCAAATATTTATAATCAAAATGAGAGGTCCTGAAAATATAAAGCATTAAGTGTGGGGTTACTGGAAAAAGAGCACTTCTACTCATAGAGAAGGATTCATTTAAGTTAGAATTAGAAAACAAGTGAAAGAAGCCCTGGAGAAATGAGCAGAGGGAAGAGATTGTGAGAAAACATGGAGATGTGAAAAGGCAGGGAACACTCTAGATAAATGAAGTAATCGCTATTGCAGGGACTGAAATGTTAAGGGGTGTAAGGGATGTATGTGAGGCAGATTCAACCAGGTCTGATAAGTATTTGAGATTTGTTCTGTAAACACACAAAACAGTGATGTTTAATAAGCATGAAAGCAATAACTGGAAAGGAAATATTCGATAACTTCCTTTTAGACATTTTCCCACAGTGGCCACATTTCTTATTTTGGAAGGAGAATATTGATTGCATTATGAATGACACATAAAGACCATAGGCATATTTAGGAGGTTATGGCAAATATCAGATGAGAGAATTAATGTCTAAACCAAAGCAGTTAGCAAGTTTGGAAAGAAAGACATATCAAGATGTATTTTGATGATAAAATGAACAGGACTCAGTCTGGTTAAATTAAGTTGGAGTGTGATGATAGACTCAAAGATGACTCTGACTCTGATGTCTGGCTTAGTGGACTAATGAACTGCCGGTGTCAGCAACAGGATACAGATGAATCAGTTTGGTCAAGGGAATGGAAATGAAGGGTGAGGGAAATAGGATGAGTTGAATTTGTCAGTTTGATGTTGCTACCATGTGTTAATTTTTCATGAAATATCATGCCCGGTTGATTCAAGATGTGAAGAGTCAGTGTGTCTGGTAACTAAGCAAGATTGTCCTGCCTTGCTCTGGTTAAAATCACTTTTGTAGGTAATTTCTACTTGCCTTTAAAATAAAATCCACATGCATAAAAAAAAAATCATGTGGTTCCTCTTTGATCTCATCTTCACCCAGAGACCTGCTGGTCTTGTTATTTTTCTTGAAATTCCCTGGTCTTGCAATCTTTTCATATGTCGTTGTCACTGACCTTCCAGATCTTCCCACTTAGAACTTTTTGCGTGCCATCAAAGTCTCAGTTTAAAATGAGGCCTACCCTGTCAACCCAATCTAAAGTAAATAGCCCCCTTCAGGTCACATGACCCACCACATGACCCATCACAGAAATTTATTATCCAAAATTGTACTGTTTATTGTGTGTGTGTGTGTGTGTGTGTGTGTGTGTGTGTAGGGGAGTGACTATGATTTTTCCCTATCCCTAGTTCACCATGAACACTGCATGAAAACAAGCAGTGTTTAGCTCCAGAGCTTAGAAGAATGACTAGAATATAATAGTAGCATATTTGCTGAAGAATTTAATGAGACAGAGGTCAGTGGGAGGAGGAAGAAGACACTCCAGAGACCAGAGCACAAGATATGACTCAGAACACAGGAGCCAGAGAACTCTTCTGAAAGGAGTGAGGTCTACTAAACTGAAAAGCCAGGAGATACCAATTTGACTGAGAGAATGGACTATTTGAGCAGGAATGGTTAGAGATGAGGCTGATTTGACTAAGGGACAGCTGTGCCTGTCTGCAGGAGACCAGAAAGCATCCCTTAGTGGCTGCAAAGTGATAGTGTGATGCCATAGAGCTTTATTCTGGAGGATCTGATTACTGGCTTCTTGCCTTTTGGTTACCTCTGCAGAACTGACATAACTTGCCTCTATTTCACCTCTTCTATTTTTCAGTATAATTCTATTAAATTTTGCCAACTAAAAGCATACAATTGAAAGAGAAATTTTGCAACAAGGAAAAAGAAGGGAAAAAAACAATTTTTTTTTTTTTATGTTTTGGTCCTCACCATCAGCTTGGTATTATCAATTAATAGATAAGTCACTGCTATGTGTTTGTTGGGAAGAAGAAAGTCAATTTCCCACTGTTTCCCTCCAACAAATAAGATGCCTATTTCTTCAGGCCACTCCAAATAGCCAAATTCTCAATTAAATAGAGCTACATCTCCACTGTAATCAATAGACTTATTTCTGCTTTTTTTCTTTATGTAGTTTTAGTATTTTCATGCAAGACTTTCTCTACTTGCCTCTTGTCTTCTTCACATCATTGCCCCTTGTCTATCCTTTTTCATTTATACTAAATCAGAAATAAAAATCCCACAAATGTAGGAAGTTGTAAGTGAGAAGGGAAAAATGGACTAGAGAAATTGCTAGAGTCTAAGATGGAGATAAACTCAATCCAAGACCAGGGCTCAGTAAGCATGTGACTAAGACAACTTTTTTAGACCTTACAAACTTTCTAAATACACTTGTGAATGAATGGTTGTAATGTGGTAAAAATTAAACGAAAAGGGAAGGTAAAACCAAGATCCTGTGGTATGTAGCACATGGGGGTAAGGGGATTCATTATCTTGCCAAAAACACCATGGGGGTAAACACCTTTATTTTTCAGGGAAATGTCTCTCAGGTGGGTTAATCATAAGAGGACAGTCATTCAATGATAAGAAATCTGCTGGATCCATCTTCAGTGTGCTGAAGTTAAATAGGAATGTATAAGGGTATGCCCTTATTCATGGCAGGCTTTTTACCTGTCTTATGGCTTCCCACACACAACTTTAGAACCATTTGGTTATAGACATGAAGACAAAGCAGGCATCAACTTGAAATAATAAGAGAGCATTGTTCTTCATTCAACGTTATACAAAACTTAGTTCACATCAATATCATAGTGATGTGAATAATGATAGCCAGCACTATCAGAGTTTTCTTTTAAATAGATTTACCTAAAAATATTTTTTTGTATTGAGATAACATTGGTTTACATCACTGTATTTGGAATGTATAGAATCCTCTCCTTCTGGTGGTCTTGCCATTGTTCCCACCACCAACACACCCATAGTGAAGAGATTTAGTTGTTAATTTTTGAATCATCATAAACATTATGAAAGTCATGAGTAAGATACTACATTTATAAGCATATAAAATATACATTGAAATAACTAATCGATAGTAGAATGAAAACTATCTGCCCTTTTCAATAGTTGGAAAATAATCTGTCCTTATCCAACTGAACTGACCTCAAGAAGGTTCTAGAACCTGGAAGGCTGTGGTCTAAGGTTATGAGCTGACCAGTTTACATCAACAAAGACTGACCTCATTGACAATCAAGAATCAGCCCAATCATAGGATTTTATGTGCTGTTTCCAGGCATGTTTTCTCCTCTTTAATTGGGATCCAATATTACTGAATTCTAAAGACTATTTCTGCAAGTTGATCAAGTAGTTAATATTCATAATCATGCTTTGCAATTGGAGACAGTCAAAGGCATGCTGAATACCATGACTTTGAAAACACTTTGTAAGCCACAATCTCCATTTATATCTAAAAGGAGAAAGTTCCCTTTCAGGCTTCTAGAACTCTGTTGCTCCCACAGCAACAGAGCCTCCTTCCTTTCCCAGATGAATGTTTTAGAGTCCCCAGTTTTGTGGCTTTTATCCACTGTCTTTCTAGTTTTTCCTTTGGGACTCTCCATTGCAGATCAGAACATGGAGTGAGTTTGTCATCTCGCATTTGCTCTAAAAATGTTGCTGCGTGTTATGTAACCTCTGAATACATCCATTTATCTTAGGAGACAATGAGGTGTTCCATATCAATGATTCTTTTGATAATTAAAGCTTTTTCTCTCTAAGCTCCCAAATATTTTTAAAAACCTGAAAGCTTTTGATAAAAATCTTTCTAAATATATTACATACTTGATTGCTTCATATAGAAATGCAATTTCACCTAAGGAGACAGCAATATGTGTTGAGAAGGAGCATCTCCTTCTATGTTTGTACTTGTGGTTTTCACTTTGACCTGAGACAGACACACTTACATGCTAATTAGGTTGATTTTTTTTGTGTTGTTGTTGTTCTGATTCCCCGGTCCTGTCTTTAAGAAGCTCACATTTATTCAAGAATTGGTAACGTAAGTATGTCAAGAAGATAATTAGTGATGAACATTGTGCAAGTCTAAGAACAGAGGGTTAAGGACAAATTATGGCCTTATTTGATAAGAAAAGATGAGTGGGAGAAACAAAGAGAAGATGTCTAAACTGAATATTAAGAAGTAGAAGGAGACAATTTTGAGGACAAATAGCATATTTCAGGGTAGGGAGTAGTACAATCAAAGGTACAGAAGCTTGAAAGAGGGATATATCTGTTGACAAAATAATCAGAGAATAGAATGGAAAGTGTTTTATTTACTAAGACAATTTTCTGTTTTATTTTGACTGCATCGAAAAGCCCTAAAGAATCATAAGAGAAAAGTGACATGACCAGATCTAAGTTTTAAGAATATCATTCTAGAGCACATTCACATTCAACAGCTATCTATTTAGCATCCACTATGTCCAAAAATTGATCTAACTATTCACGATAGTGAAGTGAAGAAAATAGATGAAATTTTTCTTATCATAGAGATAGAACTGGAGGTGCAATGAGAGTTAAACAATTAAGATATAGACTGTTCAAGACATGAAATTTTGAGAGATTTTTCCATATAAAACAGAAACTGGTCAGAGACAAAAGATAATGATAGGAAAACTTCCAGGATTCAGATTTGTATGGTAAGTTGCTAGTGATGGGCATGAACCAAAATTGATTGTATGATATTGCAATTGATAAGAAATATATCATCATAGAGATGACTAAGATATATTTCTCAACCATATATAGTCCTCATCCACAGTTCCTATCTCATAGTTCCCAAAAGCCTGGGATTTGCTAGTGAATGAGAGTGAAAGGATATTTTGCTTTGTAAATGAAAAACACTTTTTGAAAAACACTCAAGGTTGGGGGCTGATGGACTTTCAGTCTTATTTCCCTATTTCCTAGGGGGTGGAGGGGGGTTTAGGGATTGAGTACAATTGCCTATGGCCAATTATCTAATCAGTCTTGCACAAGTAATAAACACTCCATAAAAGTCTCAAAAGAAGGTGCTTTGGAGAGCTTTCAGTCTGGGTTGGGGGAACATGTGGAGCATTAGGAGAGAATGAGATACTTGGGAGAGCTCCACATATATCCCCCACTCCTCACCCTACATATCTACCATCTCACTATTTCTGACTTGTATCTACTGAATAAACATGTTTACTGAGTTCTCTGTGCCATTATCAGTGAACTTGGAGAGGGTGCTTTGGGAACCTCTTTAACGCAATGATCTTTAATGCAACGATCAGAAACATAGTTAACTTAGCTTCCTAGGGTTGACACTAGTATCTGAAGTAGTTGAAACTTTTTGTAGACTAAGTTCTTCATATATGGAAGTTGCTGCTATTGCTGGGTAGTTGTAGGTGTGTTGGGTTTGAACTGAATTCTTGGGTATCATACCGTCCCTGATAATTATTTAGTGGTATGGGAACACACAGATGGAACTTGGGTCCAGGAACATTGCAGATCAACAGGTTTTTGAAGAACATCTCTCTTTGGGAGTGGTCCCTGTTCCTACTGACTCCTACTCTGATCCAAGCAAGCACCTAAAATTTTATTCCATACTATTTCTGTATCTTGTAGTTTTGCTTCTATTGTTAAATTATAACATATATTTGCCTGTCTTTCTGTTCTACTGTTTTCTGCAATCTCATTTATTTCTATAAGATTAGAACCAAATAACTAGCTACCTGGAACTTCAAGAAATGTTAGATGAGTTATCAGTAGTGAAATTAAGAAGCTAAAGAAGAGAACAAGAGCTGTTGATGGACAGGGGAGGAGTAACAGAGTAAGATGATGATTAGTTTAATTTTGAACATGTCAAATTGGAAGACACTCTGGGATATGAATTTAAGAAGAAAGAACAGGGTTTTAAATATATATCTGGAATTCATCATCCTGTATTAATATATGGGTGTAGATTATATTTTCTGGTAGAGGATTCCAAAGTACTCTATTCATGGAATAATAGAAGTGAGGACATAGGATATAAAAATGGGGGGTGGGTGGGTGGGTGGCAGCTATTTCAAGAATCTGAATAATACAAAAAAAAATCAAGGGAAGAGGATAAAAAATTAGTTTCCAAAGAATTATAAGTAGAAGAAAAGCACAAGGAGAATAATGTCATGTAAATTAAAGAAGGATATCATTTTCAGGAGGGCAACACCAAATGCCACGTAAATATCAACTCAGACATAACCAGAATGCATCCACCTACTAGAGCAGCCATATTGGCTAGGATAGCTTCAGAGTAATAGTAGAGCCAAATGTCAGATTGGCAGCAAGATGGTGTGAAAATGCACCAGTTAAATGCAGTCTGTTTTTCTAAGGATTTTCCAGAGGGAAAGGGTAGATGGCAAAACCAAGGTTAATGGGAATTAGGGAGAAATTCCCTAAAAATGAGAAGGATTAAATATACATAATACTGAAGGGGAAAAAGAATGATTGGGGACATGAAGAGGATGATTATTGATGGAGAAAAATATGAGAAAAATAGAAGATACAGAAAATTGGTGGAGGAGTTGACTTTGAATTTGAGGGGGACATGTATTCTTGGGGACAGGAGGAACTGAGGCATAATGGACACTTGTAGGAAAGGGGGCATGAGGTTGGTGCATGCATGGGATATGGACTGGAATTTCTCTGTGAAATGAAATGCAATGATGGACAAAGCCAGGAAAGAAGAGAACAGAAAGAAGGTGACGAATATCTCAGGAGTTTTGAGAATTGACACCACACCCTGAGGAATGGAAGAAGGAAGTGACCAAGGGCCTAGAGAATACCTGGAAAGCAGCCCCCAGGTACATCTTCCCACCTGACTTCCTTGCTTTATTCTAATGCCCCCTGTATAGTTTTCAACTAAGTTTATGGTCTTTCTTTGTTGCAACCTGTCAAGAGAAGTGATTAATATTTTTCCTGTGGTTTCAAATGACAAGGAATAGCTTCTAGCACAGTTCAACTAAAAACACTACCATTTAGAAACAAAAGGCACTTTCTTTTCTATCCACCATTCCCTTGCAATATCTGGCCAATGAGTGTCCTGACACTCACTTGTCTTCTGACTTTTCCCTCTAAATGTGTGTGTGGGCTCCATGAGTTGTTTACTCTGTGGTAAAAATTCCCAAGAAATTGTAGTTTTATTGTCCTTGAGTCAGCTTTTTGTAGTTATTCTCATCGTTCCATCACTCCTGTGTCAGAATATCTGCCTGTGATTCCCCCTTGTATTAGTTTCCTAAGGCTCCTCTATCAGAGTACTACAAATTGGACAACAGACATCGATTCACTCACATTCTGGAGGCTTAAAGACTAAATTCAAGGTGACAGCAGGTCAAACTGTTTGAAGACACTAGGGAAGACTTCTTTCTTGCCTTTTTCTAACTTTTGATGGTTGTCAACCCTTGGCATTCTTTGACTGTAGCAGCATCATTTTATTTCTATGTCCATTCCATCTCTTTATGTGGCTAATATGTGTGTATGTGTTTGTGTGCATGGGTGTCGTACGGATGCCAGTTATTGGATTTAGAGCCTGTCTTCAAATATAACTTCATCTTAACTAACTGCATTTATAATAATCATTGAGACCAGCAAAATAGGGTTTTTATAATAGAACAATTAAAGAGGCAAAAAAATTGTTCAATAAAGGCTTTAACTGAAAATAATCATACTTCTAAATAAAGTCACATTCTAGGTTTTAGATGGACATGTTTTTTTTGCATCCAACCCAGGATAGCCCTCTCTGATTCCTTGTTGCTCATATTCTATGATTGAGGAAATGAACATAACTAAGCATAGCCTCTGGTTCCCAGAATCATGAGTCAGCTGCTGTCTTCAGCTTTCAAGCTGTCTCTATCCTTGACTCTATTTTCCAGACTCTTACCAGACTTCTCAGTGTGGAAATATTACTACCTCTACTGTAAAAGCTAGATGTGCAAAGTTGAGCTAAGTCTGTTGCCCAAGTGCAGCTCACACAAAGATGTTGGAGCAGACTGTATCTATGACTGCCTCCCAGCAGAAACTCTAGATGGTGGGGGCGGGGGTGTCATAAGAGGTCGCCTGTATAGTAATCACTAATTGTTTTTGTACCAAATAAAAACTTTGTAGCAAACTAAGTCCCCCAAACTATTAAAGTGAAATATTAAAACATGCTTTTTTGGATTGCCGAGTATGGGTCCTTGCAGCTAAGTGTATTTGCTTTCCACCGATTAGATGATACTTTTTGTTATTCCCCTCCTCCCCCCTTTGTGGTATGCTGAATTGGAGTGACTGATTGATAATTTGCCATGAGGTATAATTTTTCCCCTTTTCTGGTTTCCATTTTTAATTTGCAGATTTACACTTGACCTACTTACTAGGGAGTTAAGTTTTAAGAGCTATAGGTCTCTCAAGCTCTCCTTACACTTGTGCAAAGCCAAACAAATAAGACATATGCTTATCCCACTGAGTTCTGAATGGTGTCCCTAAGGGAACCACAGGCAGGGAGACTCATTTGTGTCTTCATCAGTAATGGCGTTCTTCATAAGACACTGGTTTAAATACTCATACCGATATGTTGACTTACTCATCGTGTACTTTGAAGTTTTCCTCATACCTCTTGTTCTGCTGTTGAGCGAATATTTTTAACTGTCAGATACCCTCTGCCTGAGCCTTGAGTGTTTCCCCAAGGTGGAATTTGCTCCCTCTTTTCAGATAAACCTCTCTCTCTGTTCAGCAAAGAACATATGGGAGTAAACATGAATTCAATCCAGGGACTTGAAACGGATGCCAGACAGAACAAATAAGAGTATTTAAAGGAAACAGAAAAGGAACTGGATAGAAATGTATGGAGGAGTAAACAGAGGTGTTTGTCCAACAAAAAATTAGCGTTTCACGTTTTATTTTCATTCAGTAATTGTCTTTTAGTCGATCCTTGAATTATTATAGTCCCACAAATTTTTATCATATAGCATTTCTGTTCCTCTAATCATTGATTCTCATTTTTAATCCACCTTGGCTTTGACTTTTTTTCTTAACCCTGTTGGAATATTTATGACTGAGTAGCTTGTAGTGATTTCGGTCATGCATTAATTTTTCTTTGAACACTTTCTATTTCCTTTGTGGCTTTCTCTTCAACAGCTTTATCCTGTTTCATTTCCCTCAGCACTTTCCTCTTTCTTCCAAAATTAGCTCTACTAAAATTTAATGTCTTTAGTTTCCCCTTCTGCTGTGGCTTCAATTCTCCCTGGTATAAACACAACTATTATTAGTCAATCCCTTTGCACATAGGCAAGTCTGTCCTTACACCCTCCTACTCCCTCACTATGCCCTTGGTCCTAAATTCAGACAAACGCAGCTGATCTTGCTCCACCTTGTGCGACTGGCTGGCACAAAGAACTGGCTGGTGTGAGGAGTACACTTATCGTGCAAGTTTTCTCTGCTCTCAGAATGTCCTATTTGATAGAAGAGTTCAGGGTGTCCAGATCACTGCTCCCCTCTTTCCAGTGTGATCCAGTCTTCCTAAACTGCTCTGAGAGTGCATTGTATAGTCAAAACATAAATTCCCTTTGGACTGTTAAAAGGGAATGCACTGAAAAAAATCACAGACTGAGTTTTCTAATGTGCTGCATTTTCTGTCACTG
This sequence comes from Uropsilus gracilis, assembly GCA_004024945.1. Classification (NCBI taxonomy): domain Eukaryota; kingdom Metazoa; phylum Chordata; class Mammalia; order Eulipotyphla; family Talpidae; genus Uropsilus; species Uropsilus gracilis. The sequence continues at coordinate 45,026 of PVHY01002142.1, read as the reverse complement.
TGAAGAGTCACGTGGAGTGCACACACGTTCTCTTCCAGCTCACCACGTTCAAGATGCTCAGTCTGGGCTTGCTCTCTGCTGTTTAGGGTATTTTATTCAGCATTAAACTTGAAAGCCTAATTTGATGGACGTGACTGAAGGATGGAGGCAAAAATTGTTGCTGTTTATGCTTCCAGCCTTCTGGAATAGTGGAAAAATACTCACCTCTCCTGAACATTTGCTTCACTGTTGTTGCCAAATGATCTGAGAGCCAGCCACTATCCAATTTGACAGCATGGCCTTTATTTTTTAAAAAGTATGCATTGTGGTGTCTGCTTCTGTCTATGGTAGGTTCTTTATAGCAATCAGGATAGTTTTGCCTTTACGTTTTGCCTTTATGTAATGCTGATGTTCTGGACTTTCATCACCTTTGTGAAATTTCATAGAAGAGGAGAAAGGGATGTGGTTTAACGTTTCAGAAGAGCAAAACTGTGTGGTGGGGACTCAGCAACCCTGTTGTCAATCAATAAGAAAATCTCATCTCCAATTTGTGGATCCTTTCGGCCCCAAATTTTCGTCCTTCTTCCATGCCCGCATTTACCACCTTTCTCTGTTTTCTTATTAGTTATAAAAGAATGTTCAAGTCCCCCTCTTTCTCTCTACATTTCATCTATCATTCAGACTCCCCATGTGGTTCTGAAGACATTTACTTCCAAAAACACCATTCTGTCCCTATGAAAGTTACGTTTTTCTCTTTTGCTACTTCTTTACCTCGCTAGGATATTTGTGGTACCAGATGTTAAGGGGGAGTATGTAGACTGGGTGGGAAGATATTCTTTCTTAGTTAGTGGGAAGCAAGCCCTCTTCTTATCAAATACTTCACTCCCATTTTCTTATCTAGTAACTGACATTCCTTCACTTGCTTGTGAATAAATGGAAAATACATTGATTCAATTCTTTCTCACAGATACCCCTTTTGAGAAAGGTGTTCTGCTGTAGGATTGAACCGTGACAGAAAGATAAGTTTAGCACTAAAAAAAATGTATCTGCCATATGACCCAGCAATTCCATTCCTAGGCATTCACCCAAAAGACACAAAAACATGAATTGGAAAGGAAACCTGATATATTTATTGCAGCACTATTTACAATGGCCAAGATATGGAAACTACCTAAATGCCCCCAAACAGGTGAGTGAATCAAGATGTGATACATAAACACAATGGAATACTGCTTGGCAATCAAAAAATGATAGGCTCATATCAATTACAACAACATGGGCAGAGTTGGAAGGAATTAAGGTAAGAGAAAACTATCAAATGGCTTTATTTATAGATGGAACACAGGAAAATTGAACAAAGGGTGAGGAAAAATATATAATTTTCAAGTTGATCGTAGATTTGAGGCACACAGCAGGGAAGGGAGAGGGAGAGGGCTCAAAAGAGTGGAGGGAAGAACACAAGGGATAATTATGAGTCATGGATGCTGTGGTAGTGGGAGAAACTCAGGGACTATGCCTGAGGGGATAAATCTAATATTTTACAAAAGCAAACAATAGTATAAAAAATTAAAAAAATAAGATTAGTACATTCTATCTGCTTTTAAGGAGCTCATATTCTAACTGGACAATGGAGGATGAAAAATAGAAAAAATAGACCCTATGAGAGAAATACAAGACTCAACAGTTGTTGAGAGAGGGGAGGAGGACCATGTATGTTTGGGAGTTCCAAGGAACACTTTCACCAAAGAGATGAGGTTTAAAATGAGCCTAGAGGGACATGAAGTCTTTGAAAAGATTGAGAATGGGGAAAGAACAGTGTAAAGATGTACAGAGAAGAGAATAATTTCTGTGTTTTTTCAGTACAGAATATGAATAAGAAGATTGGAGGGAAAAGTGACTGAACTACTGCCTGGAATTTTATTCCAGTGTGTGACAATTTTATCTCTACTATGCCTGAACACTTCTATGGCAGTTTAACAATGAAGAACCATCTTTGAACAGGGCAGATATTCAGAGATGAGATGAGAGTTATCAGTAGGAAAATCAACCTTGCAATGAAAGAGAAACAAAAGTAAATAGACTTTTAAAGGGGTGAGTGGGGGAATAATTTTATAGAGGAAAGAATCGAGCCCCAGAAACATTACATTCCTGGACTCAATAGGCCCATTACCTTGTTTCCAAGGCTCTAAAGTCACATATTTCCTGTTGTTCATGCCACGGGGTTGCAAGCATCCATGACTATTTGTGAAACTCAGCAGTGACATCCTTGACTCACAGTGATGCATTTGTATCATTGTGGGATAGATAGTTAAGATTTCTTAGGATGGGTGGTTATGAAAGTATTTTTCACATCACTGCATTCACATTCATGTCCTTGCCCTTCATGTAGACTTGACTACTACATGGTAAATCTATTTCAGAATCAATCTTTCTTACTAGAATATTAAAGCTTGTTTTTTTAAGAAATACAAACAGAAAGGAGAAAGGATTGATCTCATAGGTACACCTGAAAATGCATGTAAACATACACCTAAATACATGGAGAAACAAGAACTTTGGTGGAAGAAAGTGTATTTCATTGCATACTGATGCTGACCCTGTTGTGTTAGAATGGACACCGGGAATTGGTAAAGCTTTTTTTTTTTTTTATTTATATATAAATTTCACAACATTGTAATCTCAGGGATTTGCCCCCCCCATTGGTAAAGCATTACCTATTAAAGGAGGTAGTTTTCTGCTAGTTAAAATTACAGGGGGTTGTCAGGTTCATACTATCACTTATGAACTTTACATGTTGAGCAAGGCATGATAAACGGGTCTGCAAGGAACCCAGACCGTGAGGATGCATTTTCCTTTTGCATCCTTTATCATTTATTAAAATGTTTGTTCTTGATTATTATTGTTGAATCAACCTTAGAAGATGAATAGCTGACAAATGCCCCAGCAGGTGTCCAAAAACATTTAAAGCGTAACCCTTTTGGTCAAGATTCACTGAAAAAAATCTTGCTGTCTTTTAATATCTTCTTAACTTCCACTAATTGCTTACTCTATTGATATCAGTTCAAGATCTGTTTGTTAGCATATTCCCAGTTGTTCTAATTAGAAATAAAGGTCAGAGGTCTCATATTAGTGGGCAGATACATACAGGTTTAGCATTGGAGCATTTAATTAAAGCAATGAGGTTTGAGATTCTCGTATGATTTACTTCTTGACAAAATAGAATCATTTGGACTATTGGAGAAGTTGAAACTGAATTTCTTTTCTTGTGTGCAAAAATTAGAATTTTATTGCATTTATATGCACATCAGCATACATAGACATGCTCATATGCATGTATATGTGTAAAGGGGCTTATAAAATATATATTGTAATATAATTGGTGAATTTTGAATTATTTTTCAATTATGAACATTCTTTGAGAAAATTAAAACAACAATATAAATGGTGTCCAGAAATTTTTATTTATATGTTTTCAAGTTACATTTACTTCTAAGTTAAAACAACTCTTTTTAAATTTTTTATTTTATTTATTCACATTTTAAAAGAACAGGTTTAATGGAAAAGGAGAAAGGAAAAAAGAGATACCCGGATAATCATGGGTGGGTATGATCAAATAAAGACATTGAAGCCAAAAATGTCTGGATTTGCATTCTTTCTATGTGACCTTGGTAAGTCATTTAACTTTTCTAGACCTGTTTCTATTCTTTTAAAACAAGAAGTTGAACTTGAAGCTTTTTCTTTTAACTCTAAAAAGATACTGACTCATACTTCACTTGACAAATTTTTTGGATAGTATCTTAACTTAGAAATTGGCCTGATACGCTTTAATATTTCTGTTGTTGTATGCATGGTTAGGCATGTATTGATAGAATTGCTGGTAGACATATATTTTGTAGAACTTGGTTTTGGTCAAAATTCTTACTTAATAGTACTAATAAATAAAGTAAGAAAAAACTATTATGATTCAGGGCCATATCAAAAACTGTCACTTTTCCTCCCTTGCTGTTTCTTTTTAAAAAATTTTTTTTATTATTATATAAAATTTGTTTACATTTCTTTTCCTTTAGGTGATCCGCCCCCTCCCTTTCCCCTTTCTACCCCATCTCCGGTTACTCCATTTCCTCTTTCACTGCCAGTTGTTGGTCAATTTTCAGTCCATTGGAGTCTTCCTTTTCTTTCCTGGAGCAATGTCCTTTACACCAGTGGAGACATGTTTTCCTGGAAGACAGGGGTCTGCGCTTAGTTTTACATGTGCATCTTTGGTGCGGGTAGCCAGTTCATGCATGTTTGGATCTTTTCAGTGTCTCCTCCCTTCTACTGGTCACCTTCTCCGACCCAGGCTCTGTCACATTTTGCTGCTTCTTTGCTTTGTATTTCAGTCTCTGGCATTGGGAGTATTTCTCCCAGCCGATGTCAGCATAGAAAGTTCTTGATCAGGATAGACATTGGCAGATGGCTGGTCCGGCTGGCCATGTGGCCTCTGCCCCGTCTCTGTGGCCTTCTTCTCCCTGTGGAGTAGGATGGTGCTTAGTTTGCACTGAAGGCATCTCTGAGTGGGAATTCCGTTCCCGCCAGTGGAAACCTCGTGGGTGTATTTCTATGACAGTTTGTCACTACATTTGTTTTCTCAGCCCTGTGTCCCTGGATCTGAAACTTTCATTTGTCCTGGGTCTTACTTCTTTCTCTTCACCTCCATCTTCATGTGTATCTGCCTTTAACTAGTGATTTAGTTGTTCCTGGTGCTGACTGAGTGGATTTGGATTAAGCAGAGTGACGGTAACTTCACACACATGCACATGCACATGCACACACACGGACATCCCCTCAACCTCCCCTTCCCCCACTGGCCCGCACTACTGTCAGGGGAGGGCAGGTCTTCCAGGGGGCATGGTTGGCCTGTCCACCTGGGGAGATTGGCGGAGACTGGGATCTAACCCCTTGGTCCCAGGCTGCCTGTTAAGGTGACCTGGATCTCCTGGAAGCCTCCTACCTGGGCACATGCAACTGGAAAGCCACCCCTCCTCTCCTCTCTCCATGCTAGAGAGGCTGCAGGGGAGTCATATATATATATATATATATGTGTGTGTATATATATGTATATATATGTATGTATGTATATATGTATGTATGTATATATGTATATATATATATATATTTTTTACATCATTGTATATACTCTGAGGTTCTCCCACCACTTTGTCACCCATAAACCATCATCTTAATCCATTGTGCCCATCCCTCCCCCAATTTTACCCCCTCTCCCTCTCTTCCTCTATGTTTCATTTCTCTTGACAGTCTTAAATTTTACCTATCTTTTTGGTGGTTTGCTTTCCCTATATCCTGCATATAGGTGCGATCATCCATCATTTCTCTTTTTTTTTTTCCTGGCTTATTTCCGCTAACATGATTCTTTTGAGCTCCATCCATGTTATCACAAATGCATCAAATTTGTGTTTTTTGAAGTTGGAATAATATTCCTTTGTGCAAATATACCACAACTTTGGGATCCATTCATCTGTTTTGGGGTATTTGGGTTGTTTCCATATCCTGGCTATTGTAAAAAGTGTTGCATTAAACATCCAAGTACAGGTGTCTCAGATTTTTGAAAACACTTTTGAATTAGTGTTTTTATATCCTTTGGGTAAATTCCCAAAGTGGGGTTGCTATATGGAATGATAGTTTCATTTTCAGGAACCTGAGGGTCCTCCACACTGCTTTCCATAGTGGATGGACCAGTTTGCATTCCCACCAGAAGTATATGTGTTTCTCTCTTTTTTAAAAGATGTATAAATATATCTCAACGACATAAATTATATTAGACTAGGTTGCTTTTTCTTAAACTCATCACTTTGCTTTCATGACATTTTGTATTTGTTCCAGAATGCAGGATTTAAAATTCTTTTTTTCCAATAGGTTTATAATTGCTACTTTTTTGGGATGGTTATTAACAACTCTGCAACTACCGCCAATTATTTATTTGTTTTTATATTCTTATTTCATATTTTTCAGTATAGATACAAACTTAAGAAAGACACTGAGATTTATTCTCCTTATCTCCTAAATGAGCATTTGAACCTTGAGAGCAGAGACAGCCAAAGAATCTTTAATTTAGTTTGCAGAGGCAGAAATGTCCTCTGTGTGCAGGACAGTTGTTTCATCCCCCTTTTTTAAGTGTGGACTTTATTGTTCCCTAAATACTTTGATTTCTACAGAGATCATTTGGTTTATTCCTTCAGCTTTCAAATTTTAAAAGTGATTTAAGCTTAGTGACCATATTATGCTCACTATTATATTGAACATTATGTATATGTATGAAGGCAAACTGGAAGAATTATGTTGATAATAAAAAGCAAACTTTAATAGTCTCATAAGGGAACTTGACTTGGAAATAGATTTAATGTGCATGAAGCAAAGTCTACACAAGGGGAAAGGACAAGAATATGAATTTAGTGATGTGAGAAATACCCTCACAACCATCCTTCCCCCAGAACAAATTATGAGAAATTATTTTCCCATTCAAGTGCACCAGTTAGCAATCTGGGAGACATCCTAGATCAAGTATATCTGGCTAGTATATTCTACCTCTTCTCCTTTCAAAATATCTCTCCAATCTACTTTTTTCTCTCCATTCTCGTAGCCATCCCTTGTGATGAAGTCTAGGTTATGTCACAGGAATTATTGGCAAAACTACCAATCTTCCAAACTCAGGAACAGGCATCCATTGACTGGGATGTGCTGGAAATCCTTCTGCCTTGGGATCTCTCCCCTCAATGACAGCTAGAGGTAGAGACTACTACTTTTGTGGGGAGCGTCTATGAAATGAACAGTAGTGAAGGACAAGAGGACAAGGAGAGGGACAGATGGAGGGAGAGTTGGCACAAGGAGGCATCATTATGTTGGCTATTGCCTAAGAGCAATTGATTGCTTGGCCTTGGAAACCACGTAAGTTCCATCTCAGGACCATCCATCCAGGAAAAAAATATGTCCTCATGGAACAATAAGTTCCTGAATGCAAAGAGTGAGCATTTGTGAGGGTTGAGCAGGGTCCTGTGAATCTCTCATTTTAATACCAAGAAGGAGATCACACGTTGGGAGAAAAGAGGCATATGGGAATGAGAAGCAAGTAATACTGATGTACCTTCACTAACTCAACAAGTGCCCATGAAAAATTGGTTATCCTAGCTGCAAGCTAGAACAGAAGACTGAGAAACTCTAAAGTGTCACCGAAACAAATGGGATCATCCCTCCAATAAGTTAGTTTGGATGCAAGAGTGATCTGTTTAAAGCATATTAAGCTCACCCCTCTTCTTTATAAGATTCTGTTATTCAAAGGAGAAGTTTTCATGCCTCCTCCCCTACCCCACCCCTCGATTTTCAGAGTCCTATAGTGTAATGTTAGTGCATCAAAGGCAAGGAGGAAATCAAGAGCATATCATTGACTCCTGCTTCACTAAGAAACAAAATGACCATTGTTCACAACAGTCTTGAAACTCTTGGCACGGAAAAGCATCTGTGCAAATATCTTAACAGTGCACCTTCCACTGGATACTTAAAGACTGAATTAAAGTTTGAAAGTCAACCAAGAATCAACTGCAAAAGAAAGGGAGAAGGATCGTTTAAAGGAGAGAAAGCAGCACATGCAAAATCTCCATGATGAGTGGGAACATAATAGATAATACAGGCTGAAAACCAGTGGGTCTGGAGCAGAGGTGGCAAGAACTAGGAGCTCAAGGAGGGCAGACACAGGGCAAAAGTTCCTGTACAGACTTCCACTGACTTTGCTAAGAAATTTTATCTTAAGAACAATGCTGAGGTTTAGAACATTTTTTGAGGGGAGAGGTGTTGGAAAAAAAAGTTGTATTTTAAAAAGACTACCCCAACAGATACCGGGTGGGAGTGGGCAGTAACACTGAGCAAGGAGAGAGACAAATACTTAAATCCAGCACTGGGTTCTTCCACCTGTGCACACAATTGCAAGGACACTCAGGTTCAGGGAAGAATAAGATTAAAATGTATTTAACAAACAAGGAAAAACCAGGAGTCATTGAGGCCACAAGTGGACAGTTACCTACTCCGATTATTATGCAATCTTAAAATCATAGAAAAAACCTGTGCTTCCAAGATGGCATCTTCTGTATCCCAAACAAAAGCCATCTCAGCAGTTTCACCTCTCCCCAGCTCTGGAAGGTCCAAATTCCAGTATCCAGGAGGTTCACCTCCCCTTTCTCTGGGAGGCCCACAGATTCTTTTCCCAACAAGTTTACCTGTCTTTTCTCAGAGAGGTCCAAATTTCAGTTCCCAAATTAAAGGTCTATACTTTATTTTCTAGCAGTTTTCTCTTCTTTCCTGGGGCAACCAAATCCCAGGTTGGCTACCCTTTGGGACTGAATCCCAAAATGACACTCTTCAGGGTCAAAGCCCAAAATGACATTCGTTGTTATTCCACTTTTTCTCATATCCTTATCAGAAGCTCCATCCACACTGCTGCTTTCTTGACTATAAGGCAATATCTCATCTGGACCATTTCTCTTTAGTCAACTCCAGGGGAACCACCTATAACAGACTTGGGCTTCAGTCTTTGCCTTTCAGTCCCTGGTTACACCGTCATGAATTAGAATAAAAACTGAATTGTGTGACGTGATTCTAAAACCAACCTAGTGGTTTGGGGTGCAAAACCAAGGTGAGGGGATGGCAGTAGGACCTCAGAGCCTTCTTGAGAGCACTGTATATTCTGACATTTGGTTGCCTGGAAGAAGGTTTGGGTTGTGAACATGGAGACCTCAACTCCAGAGTCATAAATACTGTTGCCAGCATGATGCCCCCCAAAACTATTGGGTTAAGAAATACCACCTCATTCTCTAGGAAGACCCAGACCTGGAAGTCCCATCAACCAAACAGGGAGAAATCCTGAAAGACTCAGTAATTAGCCCAAACTAATTTCTATAAGATGGAAAGGATGACAAGCCCACCATTTACGTTGCCTCCATAAATGCAAGTTAAAGATCAAGATGAAATTAGTAAATGGAAAGGAAAGTGTGTGGTATGTAAATTCAAAACCAATACCTTACCAACTGAGTCAACCTTGAAAAATGACTCACTTAAGATGCCTTCAGAACTGACTAATCTTATCCAATTCGATTTCCTTCTAGTTGCCAACTCCCATTGATTTTCAGAGCTGCACATTTGGAAACAACTGCTGCTCCTGATAATGACAACCCCCTATGGCTCTGAAGGAAGTAAACTTTGTAAGATGTCATTTTTGACTCAGTTTGAGCATAAGAGAATTGCAATTAGAATATTAAGATAAACACATAAAATGCACGTGACTACAGGAAGTGCAGCTTTGGATGGCTTAAGAATTTGCGCTGACCTGAACAATGTTTTCTCCCCATTTAAAGCCACGTCTTTGGGAAACCAGTTTCACACAAGACAATGAGCGGGCAGGGGGTCAGTGTGGGATGAATGGTTCATGCCATGGAACCCGGTATTTTGATATGTCCCTTGCTAAGAAGGAGTCAGCTCCTGCAAGCGTGAGAGCATCTTCTCTGACAATTGAGCTTTTATAGGTGTTGCCAAGGTTTATCTTTACAATTTTCCTTTCTCTTTGTGCTGTGATATTTCAACTTATAGTCACTGGTTTCTCAGATATTTTCCCATGGAGATGAAGACCCATTTGTCAGGCTTTGCTATTTATACCAGGAGCTCCCTAGCAATTTTAAAAGAAGCTCAAATCTTGGTGCATTTTAGAGTGTAAGAATCAAACTCAAGTACTCTTCTACCTTCATTATAACAAGACTTGGGATCTGGAAATTAGCCAGTGGCACATTCATTGCTCAGCAGTCTCTGATGAATGAACATAGTCATTCTATTTATCCTATCACAAATTTGTCCTTCTCCAGAGGTGAGGAATTCCAATTTTCATTCCCCTGATGCTGAATCTGCAGCACTTGCTTTTGTAATCACACACTATGCAAGATAAACACAGAGACAAAGTCAAGAAAGTGGAGGAATGAGGAGATGATTAGCAAGCCTTTCCTCTTCTCATATTTCCATTCCTGGCGCTTGCCACTCTCCCATGCCCCCACCACCTCACCTTTCCACCCAACCCCCACTGTTCCACTTACTTCTACCCCCTCCCCTCACTCCCACCTCTGCTACCTGTACATAGGCACAAAGCCTCACTAAGGTGGAAAAACAAAACATGGGGGATAGGTGTGCCTGAAGTCTGGAAGGTAAATTAACTGTAACATAATTTCACTTACCACCCACACTTAGTCGCTGTTCCAAAGCTTTCCTTGGCGTTTTGCTGACTATCTTAATTCCCTCTTTGCTAGCTTAGGGCTTCCTCTCTCTCTACAGTTGCCCTCCCTTTCTTTCTCAGGTGGAGATGAAATCAGGGGTGTGTGTGTATGTGTGTGTGTGTGTGTGTGTATAGAAAGTAAACTGGATTGGCATTGGTTAGAATAAACTTAAAGCTAAAGAGAAGACCATCTACCCTTGACTCCAGAAGCTGCTAGGCCTTCCACTTTAATGACCCTTTCTCTTTAAAAAAGGAAGTAGAGGGTGCCTGGGTGGTGAATGTGATGTGGAAACACACTTCAGAAGAAGCGTGATACAATACCAATGAGTCATATACAGTTTGTAAACTAATGTTACCTCAAAAAGTAAGCAAATAAATAAATAGATAAATAAATGGAGATGGAAGAATGGAGGTGGGGATGAGATAACCTCAGTGCCCACACCCTCGGCCTGTGTTCACTCAACAAGCTAAAGGAACCGAGGCTCTGCTCCAGGGTGAGGGAGTGCGCACTAAGTGCAGTATTGGTTACTTACACCAGCTTTCATTTTTTGTTTGTTGGTGTTGGAATAGAAGCCCCTCCTGCTTGATGAGGAGATGAGATAATGAAGATGAGAGCTTGTAGGGACTCTCTGAATGAGCTACGTTGGTTTCTAATAACTTTAGTGGACACACCATTTCCATTTGAAGGCATAAACAGATAAGCCTTTATTAAGTAAAGGTAACCAATCATGATAAACTTCTCACTTGACAAAGATAGCCAGCCATGATAAGGCTGCTTTGGGGTATTTTCTCCTGCCTCTAGTGACACTGGAGCATACTTAAGCATATTCTTCAGCATACGTTGTGATCCTGGACCTTGGCTTTTAATGCCTTCAATCAGGACACTGTGCAGGCTCAGCTGGTCCCCCAGTGCTTAATTATAAATGCCAACTAAAAACAAAAGAATGAAAATAATTCATTCTTGGAATGAATAATGACAGGTTGGCAGGTTGAAAGGAGGGGTAATAGGAACAAGAAGATTTGTCTGCTTGGATGACATTCATCCCTCTGTCATGTTCACATAAACACTACAGGCGTGACCTGGATGGCGTTTCCATTAACACACCCATTCTAGCTCTCTGTGTTCTCTGTTCACCATTTCTGTTCAGTCCCTTTAAAAGGTGTCCTCAGGCTGAAATTTTCCCTGTTTGACATCAATCCAGAGGTAAATTGCCTGAAAAGTTTCAGACAAATTGTAACTGTGTTCATACCTGCTTTGCAAAGCTACAAGCCTCTTCCTCCAGTCAAATTTTCACTTTTAAGGGTCTTCTTTATAGTCCGCTTTGAGTCACTGACAATGATTTGGTAACAGACATAAGTATGATGTACTTCCTAAAGAAGAGTTCCTTTTCATTTTGCTCATTTATAAGAGGGAGAGTGAATGTCGTGACCTAATTGTGTCAAATTCAGTTGTATTAATCGAGCATAATAAGTACTAGCAAACAGTTTATTTTGAATCTATAATAATGAGAAAGAGATTATATGATAGATAAGTCGATGCTAGAGAGGTAAGTGATAGATTGATAATGAATAGGCAAATAGAGAATATATAGGTGAGTAGATAGATAATAGATGACACATAGGTAGGTAGATGATAAATCAATAGACAGTTATAGACATACAGTCATGTGTTTATATCTCAATAAATCCATTCCCTTCTTCATGCATGGCCAATCTAATTTTAAGTCTACAAAGATCAAGAATTTTGTCACTGGGACTTTTTGTATTTTTCCTGCCTCTGAAGATTAACTGGTTTGTATTCTTTGGAGGCACAGATACTCTGTCTTTAGTGTACAGGGACTGTCTGTTGACTTATGTTTGGTCTTCCTGGAGAATTTACCAGCCACATTGCTTGGACTCTAACCCAGATGTCTGTAACCAAGCAGGCCTGTTATACCTGAAAGATATATTTTAAGGTCATGCCATCAGCAAATCCATCTTGTCTCAGGGTGGCAAAATCCCAGCAGGTAGAATAATGCCAGACAGGATGTGAGCAAGGGGTCCAGAATATGGGCGCAAATTGGGGAGCTTGAATTCTTGTTAAGGAATTTCACTGAGAGCTCCCATTTGCCGGCGATGCTTCTTTCAGAGGGTCCAGATTATGGGATTCTCTGCAGCAACCCTTATTACTTTTTCATTTTCTTTTCCTAATGAATGAAAAGGCATTTTTGACCAGATATTGTGAGCAGAGGGCCCATGTCCTCTTTTCATTTCAGCAGGCAACTAAAATTTACAAGAGAGAAATAAACAAGCCTACTTAGTCTTCGCTGTTTGTCCCCTTACAGTTTATTCATTCTCTCCTTTATTTTCTGGGACACAGGAAGAGAAGGAACAAAGAAAAATTAGATTTTTTTAAAAAGATATGTCTGTTTTCATCTAATCTGATGAATGTTATTATACCAAGCATTAGAAATGTGTTAAGAGGAAATATTTGTTTACACCTTCAGCTGCACAACGAGTAATATTGCTTCAAGTCTTGTTAAATCAATTACTCTCTGGGCTTTCAGGAGTTGGCAAGCAATTCTGGATGCCCTCATGAATTGCTGAAGTTGCAGAATTATTATTTACAACCTATATGACTCACAACCCTCCCCCAAACCAAATATAATCCTTCTGAAATCCAGATTGGATTCTTTCAATAGCAAACACATTAATTTATTATTTCTGGCAGTTCCTTCATGTTAGAAACTCCTTTGGACATTCAGTCAGGCCCAGCTTTCCTAATGAAATCTATCCCATAGATAAAGGAAAATAAACAGACTTGGTACCTTAGGCTAACATGATTTTCTAGTTTTGGAGGGCAGAGTTTGTTTATTTTTTTTTTAGTCTGATAAGTTTCCAAGTCAAAATGATTTATCTCTGTCCAGTTCTTCTTGGGATATTCACTGGGAAGAAAGTGGATTAGGGAAGAAGTAGAGAATAGGTTGAAATAGAAAGGAAAGGAACTGTAAGAGCAACATTGAAATGATGATGGCCTAACCCGATTACTGTGTATCCTCTAAAGAGAGAAAAAATCAAATTAAATTGGAGAAAAAGAAAGTGAAAAGAGAAGGAAATTGCAATATTTTGGTCCGAGGGAGATTGCATTGTAGGGTTAATAGAATTTAGATGGCAACATCATTTTTAAAACTAGATTGGCTTATGCCTTTAATTCCTGAATGTACTGTTCACAGGCAAGGTTTGTGCGTGTCTTTTTCTGACATGACACAAGAAAAAAATGTTCACAAATGATAATTGCCTAGTGCCAGCAGTCACATAATTCCCTTTCAAAAGAGAACAGGGGAACGAGCTGTTGCCAAGGCAAGCCTGGATGCTGTGAGGCCCCAGAGTTCTCCATTCTCTGAGGTCCCACCCACAACCTGTCATTTCTCTCCAAGGCATCCCTTTAACACCTGGGAAAGTTCCTTTTCTGCGCCTGACTTGGAGGAGCTGCCCAACTAGATTCACCTCCTCCAACATTTTCATTCATCAGGACTGAGGACTTGGGATGTTCGTTTCCTGGAGGAGGACCCCAAGATGTCACCATGGTTCCTGTCCTCCCAAGGCAAGACACACACACACACACACACACACACACACACACATACACAGAGTCACATGGCCCACTCAGCAGTCATCTTACCAAATGTGAATTAATGTCAAATCAGTGTCCAAATCAGCTGCTGTCAATTTGGGCGCTACATCACCCAAATTGTTAGTCTTTCTGTTTGGACAGATGGATGAGTGGACAGATGCTCTAAGCCTTATCTGTCAGTGAGTTGCATGATCAAGGAGGAGAAAGGGGTATAGTCAGAGTTTGGTTTTTTAAAATTTATTGATTATATATTTTTCTTACATCTTTGTATGCCCCATAGTGCTCCCATCAACATATCACCCTCAATCACCATGTTCCCTTGTGCTCATTCCTCCCCTGCTTCCCCTTTCCTTGCTGTATGCTTTAGTTCTGCTATCAGTTTGCTAGTTTTAACTTTTTCCAGTCTTTTTGTTTGTTTCTCTATATTGTACCAGATGTCATTTCTGTTCATCCAGTATTTTTCTTTCTTTTTCTGGCTTATTTTGGCTAGCATAATTCCTTCCAGCTCCATCTATGTTGCACAAATGATATGAGTCTGTCTTTTTTGATCACTGGATAGTATTCTATTATGTAAATATACCACAACTTTTTTATCTATTCATCTTTTGGGGGTCATTTGGGTTGTGTTTATATCCTGAATATTATAAATAGCACAGCAATAAACAGAGGAGTACAGGTTTCCTTTTGAATTAGTTTTTGTATTCCTTTGGGTAGATTCCAAGGAGTGGTTTCACTGAATCAAGTGGTAGCTCCGTTTTTGCTTTAATAGCTCCTGACCTCACCACCTGCCATAGAGTAGATACTGGAAGCATTCAATGGTCCTGAGAGTGAGTCAGGCACAGGGCGAAGCACTTTATATGTTCACAGCAATACCATGAATAATCAAAAGAAGAAAATGAAGAGTACTGACTTCTTAGAAGGGATTATCCTTGCCAAGCACTTAGGAAATATGAGCTATTATTTCCATCACCCTTCCCAATTGACAGACGAGGGAACTGGGTAGCAGTAAGTGATAATTACTAGTAGGTCTTGAATCCTAACAGTAGTCTGAACCAAAGGTCATTCTCTTAACTTCTCTATCTTCCTGTTTGGTGATGAGTGGGCAGGAGCTCTAAACCTTATTTGTCAATAAGGAGCTGCACTAAGCACCACAGGAGAAATACCCTAAGATGAGGTTTTAAGGGAAGTTTCAGTGGAGGAAGAGAGACATGGGAAAATGTTAGAGTTGGATAAGCAGAGAAAGGCAGTTTTGATGGTAGAGAGTAACTGGGAGACAGTGAATGGACTCCCTCTGTTTACCTACACATAAAGGCACATTTCCTTGATCAGTCTATGTATGAATATTGGCTCTTGGTATTAAGATTGTATGGCTATATGAGGAGGTAGTAGGCCGGGTTTCAGAGACTTGAATTCATGCTCAAGTTGTCTTTTTTCTAATAGCAGCACAACTTTACTTCCAATTGTATGGCCCAATATGGCTGCTAGAATGCCTGCCATCTCCTGTATTTTCCATAAGGCAGTGGGAAGATGCAGAAGAACAAAAATGGATATCCATCTCATTTCTTCAAGGAATGTACCAGAATTGCTACACTACACTTTTACTTAATAGCTCTTCAGCTAAAACAAAGTCACAACTGAAACCTGGAAAACATGTAGCATAGAGCAAGAGAGGTGTGTGTGGAGGGATAACCTGGGGTGGGTAGGGTGGGCACAAAAGATTAAGATGATAGTTCACAGAGTAGACAATGATGTAAAATAAACAAACAAACAAACAAATAATCTATTTTAAGCAACAATATGACAAATTTAGGAAGTTAGTATCCTCTTTTACCAAGAGATTAAGAAAATGAGTTACTCTTCTCCTCCTTACCCAGTATTGAATTAAGAGCACCTGTACCCCACATCCTCACCATCAATAAGTGTTACCATTTTTCCTATGTTTGTCAATTGATGCGCTCTAAATAACGTTGTGTTGCTTTTGTTTTTATTGCTCTAATTACTGAAAAGGATGAATATGCATGTTCATTAACCACACAGGGTCTTCTCTGACAAATTACTATTTATGTCCACAGTCTATTTTTAATTCTTATTCATCCTTGTTCTTATTGATTATTGAGTCCCTCATTATGGAGAAATATAAGCCATATATCTCCTAAACATTTTACCCAATTTTTCATGTTTTAACATTTTCACTTGTTTTCAAGAAAATAGTTTATGTTCCTCACACCTATCCAGATGACCACTATCAAAAAAATACAGAAAACAGCAAGTATTGGTGAGGATGTGGGGATATTGTAACTTGTGTGCACTGTTGGTGAGAATTGTTCAAATGATGCAATGATAAGAAAAAAAATTAAAATTTAAATTAAATTAAAAATTGTATAATTGTGCAATTCCACTTCTGGGTCTATATACCCAAAGGAATTGAAATGAGAGTCCTGGAGATGTATTTGTGCATTTAATTTCACAGCATCATTCATAATAACCAAGATGTGGGATTAACACTCTCCATGAATAGTTGAATGAATGAACAAAATGTAGTCCATATATAAAATGGAATATTATTTAGCCACAAAAACAAAACAAAGTTTTACACTACATCATCAATAAACTTCAAAGACATTTTTTGTTAAATGAGGAAAGCCAGACCCAAAAGGAAAAATATTATATGGCTCCACATAGGTGGGATATCTTGAGTAATGAAATTCACAGAGACAGAAAGTAGAAAAGTGGTTCCAGAGCTTGAGGGTAGGGAGAATGGGAAATTGTTTATAATGGATATAGAGTTTCAATTTGCAAAATGAAGAGTTAAAGAGATTAACTGCTTGACAATCTTTTTGTTTTTGTTTTTTTATTGTTGTTGAGACTAGGTCTCGCTATTTTTGCCTTGGAACCGCAGGCTCACTTTACGTGGCATACCAGGGACTCAAGCAATCCTCAGCCTCTGCTTCCCAGGTAGCTAGGATTACTGGTGCATGCCACCACACCCAGTTATATATCTTTTGGAACTAGGTCTCACTACGTTGCCCCGAGCGAGACTTGAACTGTGATCCCCAGTTCCGGCTGTGGCTTCCTAGACTGCCGCTTACAGGCATGCACCACCATACCTGACCATGCTTGACAATCTGAATGTACTCAATCTTACTGAACAGTACACTTGAAATTGGCTAAGATAGTAATCTTATGTTATATATAGAATTACCCTAAGTTTATGTTACTCACTTTACCTATGCCTTCATGGTTTTTGTCCTTAATATCAATGATTAAAAAGTTTTTTCTTACCCCAACATAATAAAATTATTGGCCTCTATTTTCTACTTCTGGATTTGAATGTGGGACACTTAGATGTGGTCGATTCGTTTAATTATATTTTGCATTTCATAAGACATTATCAGTGGCTGATCCTTGATTCCTCTCGTATGTATTTATTCCTTTCTATCTAATTTCCTATTTTAATACCATGCACCCACTCCCCCATATAACCATTCTAATGAGTTAAATGTGTACCTTTCTCTTTCGCATTATGTTTTTGCTAAATACATATTGTAAACTGCCTACATTTTTTTAACTGGCAGGGGTGATACTGTGTTGCAGATCTCATCTTGTTTTTTTTGGGGGGGGTTTCACTCAATACTATTGCTTTAGGGTGCCTTATTGATCTTGTATGTGCATCTAATCCTTTGGTCTTAATTTCTGCTTAGTTCTTCGTTTCTGTCTATATTTCAGCAATCCACATCCCCAGCAATCGCCTCCAGATTCCCACCACAAACAACACTGTATCACTCAGAGATCTGTGCAAGATGGTTAGCACTGCTTCAAAATGAAGGACTTTGGTGCAACAAAGATTAACATCATAATGTTAATAGATGACACTGAGAAAATGGACTGAAGCACCTAAACTAACAAGGAATTAATGACTGGACTATTCAAGGAAACTTCTCAAATTAAGAAAACTACCAAATTCCCATTTAAAATTGGGCAAGGATACTAGTGAACATTTTATGAAAGTGGAAACCAACACCATAAAGGAGCCTTTGAAGAGGTTTTCAAATTCATAATAAGAAGAGAAATGCATTTTAAAACTAGCTGATACATTATGAACAAGACAAAACAAGGACCCACAGAATGCCAGACTCTGGTGTAGATGTGCAAACATGGAACCCTTGTGCACAACCAGGTGGAGAGAGCAAACCGTTAAATCCAGTTTAAATCAAGTACACACATATTTCTGACCTCGAAATTCCACTCTTCCACCAGCACTTTTGGAGTTTGGATTTTTGTTTATTTTTAGCCCATAAATATTTAACCCATCTGGGATTTATTTTGTTGTGGAGTGTAAGTATTTAGCAATATCTATTTTCCATGAATGTTTGGTAACTTAACACTTTTAAATAATACCACCTTTCTCCCCATTTCCACTCTATCATTCACTAACTTCTTATAGATTCCTGAGTCTGTTTCAAGGCGTCAGGTTTCTAAACAGAGTATCTCAGGGCTGCCAGGCAGTTACCTTCTTGGAAAATGTTTAATCCCTCCTGTGCTTGTGCTTTGATGTCAAGAGCCATGAATTAACTACAGATCCAGAGAAAAAAAAGTTCCAAAAACCAAAGGTTGTTTTTCCTGATACTTACACATTCCGACTTGGATGGGATAGACTGTTATTCTTAAGTGAGCCCCTTCTCGCATTCCTTCCTCCGGCTCCCTGACCCTCTAGTAGTATTTTCTTGTTTCCATATTTTTTATTCAAGAAGTTATGCTTCTCTCATTTTCTCTCTCCCTCTCTCCTTTTCTTCTTCTCTGTCTGTTTCTCTGTCTCTGTTACTCTCTGTCTCTCTCTCTCATTAAGTGCCCAATTAATCCTGTTTAGAAAGTTTACAGTCTTGAAAACAGTTTGGAAAACCTCTCTGGAGATGACCAATTTAGCAATTTGCAACCCAAATTAAAAATGAAACCCTTCGTAGGTAAGTGTCACCTTGTTCCACACAACCAGCTGGAGGAGCTCCTGTGAATTCTCATCTCTACGCCCTAGCAGGCGCCATGGAAGGACCAGGAACAGGATACCTCACTACAGAGGGTTAAAAGCCAAGTAGCAACCCAGACACCCAAAAACACCTTCACATTCAGAGCGAGTCACATTTCAAGACTGCAGGGAAGAGATCTCCTTGAAGTGTGTCAGTCACTGTAGTTTTAAAAGACACAGACAGCACTTAAAGGCTGTCAATCATTTCCTATGAAAGGAGACAAGAAACTTTTAACATATGAATTGCCAATATTTTGTGCAGTATTCTAAATAGAATTTTTAATGTAAAAGAAAGTGTATCATTCTTAGATTAGACCTGGTCTTTTCCATAAGAATATTTGGAATTACCTGCCAGGTTGAGAAAAAAGACTGAATCGATCTCTCATGGAATATGGAAAAAGATCTGGTTGACTTCCCTTGACTGAAGTGTTCTATAGTCCGTGGAGACTGACATTTTGCCGAAGTGGTCAGGTCTCCTGCTGAACAAAGCAAATTGTTCTGTCCAGTGTGGAGGCCACCAGACATTTGGGCTGTTTAGATTTAATTAAAATTCAATGAAACTTTAGTTTTGGCCACAATAGCCATATTTAGGGTCACAAGCTGCACATATCATACTGGTTCCACAACCCCATGTGGCTAAGAGACAAACTTGTAGCATGTTTGCAGGTCTATGGGACATGACTTTCAAGTCACTTTTAGGTCTCTGGGATACCACTGATTAGATCTTCAGGACCAAGAACATGGTCATGGGCCATCTGTGGTTTTGTCATGGAAACAGGGTGGGCTTTGTGGGTAAGGGGCTTCACAGGATCCTGTGCTCAGAGAGCCTCCTAAACTTGGAGTAATGTTTTATCATCACCATCTTGCTACTGCTGATAATTTATGCACAGGGGAACCTATATTTCTGTTTGCACCAGGCCCCATTTCTTTAAGCTCCAGTGTGGCCAGGTTGTTCAGATTCCAGAGTCTGAAGGGGAAGGGGGAACTCACCTCTGCCTCCATCAGTGGGTCTCATCCCAGCTGCCCATTAATCAAAGGAGCCATCAAAACACCCCCTTAGCTGGAACCCATTCCCACAGTCTTCTTTGATCTGGGTGCTTCAGAATGGGGACTGGAGTTTATTTTAGAACTCTAGTTCAGTCTATTTTGTTGTTGTTGTTTGTTTTGAAATTGTTGTTCCCTTTTCACTTTACCACTGAACAAACAGAAGGTTTTTTGGTTTATTTATTTATTTTTATATGCAGTTCAGTTATTTGCAACCTGTGGTCAAGATTGACAATGACTTTGCTGCGCTGCCTTGCTGCCCTGGGAGGATAATGGAAGCCTAGCCTACAATATAAGACTCTCTGAGCTTTGTGCGAGGTGAGGTTAGGTGGAAAACAGCCACTTCTGGACTACAGTAAGATTCATAGAATGCTGGTAAAAAATGAAAGATTTATATGCTCTGAAGAAAAACCAGAGTGTGAGATTCATAGATCTTTGGATCTAGATAGCCTCTGAGCAAACATAGATTGTTTTGAGCTAAAAGGTCCTCTAATTAGATGTCAATTGTACTGACAAGAAGACAGAGACTCAGACAGGTGACCCCAACTTACAAAAGAAGGGCAGAGAGGAGCAGGGAGTTCCTAGAGTTCAACTTCAGTTCAAGGTATTTATCAGAGAAAGTAACCCTTGTCCCAGTCTTCAAAAAAAAAAAAAAAATTCAAGTAAACACTGTCAATAGCTTCTCCCCAAACAATTACCACTATGGTAAAATTCATCTACCCCAGCATTTCCATTAGACCCAGCAATTGCTCTTTTGGGAATCTACCCAGCAGAGACCTCAATATGGGTACACCTGTACTTGGATGTTTACTGTAGCACTATTCATTATTGCAAGGACATGGAAACAATCCAAATGTCCCAAGACAGATGACTGGATGAAAAAAGATATGGTGTATATATACACAATGGAATATTACTCATCAATTAAAAATAACAACTTTGACAATTTTATGATGACATGGATGTACTTAGAAGAAATCATATTGGCAGAAACAAGTCAGAAGGAAAATGACAAAAACCAAATGGTTTCACTAATATATGGGACATAGGAAAAATAAAAAATCCAGGAGGAAAGGTCAAAACAAGCTAACCACCAAACTGAAGTACGCAACCCAGGGGCGGGAGAGGGTGGGAACGGTCAGGGAGGAAGGTGACGGGTGAACTCTGGGGATTACAAAGATGTTAAATTTATATATAAATAAATAATTTTTTTAAAAAAGGAAAAAATTTCATCAATCTAAACCCCAATTTATCAAGTGATAATATTCAGGGGGACTGTTTGGTTCATGCTGCTCAATGCTTTTAAAAAATGGCTCAACATTCAAACACTGAGAGAGTTCACATAAAACTTTAGATAACATACTTCTCGTGAAGGCTTGGAATATTTGGCAGGCAGATCTCCTGCATTCCTGACTGTTCACTGGCCAGAGCTGAGTCACTTCTGCCCATTGTAAGGAGGGCTAAGCCCTCCCATTTTTGTCACAGCCCCCACGACTTCCAATTGCATTCATAGTCTAGATTGGCTAAATGTCATTGCAAAATTTAAAACGAAAGTTGACATCTCTGAAATGCCAGAATCCTCCACCCAGTCTGTTTCATGCATTTACATTAACTATTTGGCCTGGGTAGCATTTGAGCTTGCAACTTCCAATCATAGCGTTATAGGCCCAGAATGTATCACACACCGGGGTAGAAAGAACAATTTGTATGTTGGCTTTTTGTGGAAAAGGATGCCCGGTTGGGTGGCAGGGCAGTCCTCCTCAGCAGAGAGGATTCATGGGCAGGGTATTCTATTCTTGGGCTTCGTTTTCAGTTATTTACAATTCAGGTTTTCCTCATTAGAAGTTTCTGCTCCATGTCACCAAGACGTTTCTTCTTGTCTGCTTTGCTTGTGCTACTCTCCCATCCTGGGATGCCCTTCCTCTGTTCATCTCAAGTCCAGCTGTCCTTCCAGGTTCAGCTTCCTGGATTACTCAGATACCTGTGGTTCTCTCCCTTCTCGAAAACTCTCATGGCATCAGGCCAATAGAGAAACCATATGCTCTTTGGATTTCTCCAGGCTGGAGGATAAACTCTTTAAATTTTCTGGCTTGTAATTCCTTTGAAACTTCCCTAACACCCAGCACGGAGCTGGACAAACAGGATCTTCTCAACAGAACCTAGGCTTAGCCAACTTCCCTAGGCCTCCCTCCTCCTGGCAGAGCAAGCCTGAAGCTCCCACATTCAGCCACTAGAGGTCAGTCTTTTACACATATCTTGCCTTGCTCAGGTTCCGCGTTACATATTTACTAGAGCCTCTGGAAGTAGGGCAGGCTCATTTATTCCTCTCCAACACAGCCTCGGGCCATCAGAGCCTCTGATGTCAAGGTCCCTGCCGTGAAAACTGCGGAAGGAAAATACTGCAAATAAAAAGGTCACTGCATCCGCTCTGCACATTTACTGCCGCTCACCTGAAATCTCTGCTTCACTGTCAAACACATCCCAGTTCAGGCTCAGAATGTTTTCCCCAACTCAGTATTCTAGAAGGAGGGAGAAGAAATCTGGATTATCACACCAGCGTGAGTGCTTTGCAAAGGATTGCATCAGGTCACTGGTCCTGCTTTGGGTCAAAGAAGGGTTCAAGCATCCTCTTCTCCCCAAGTGCAGGCTCCTATGAACCGGGTACTGATGGGGGTTCTGTTCTGCTTTGCCTACTATGGCTCTCTGCCTACAGAAAGGACCTTATTAAATAGGCCCATTCAAATGTGTCAACCTTAAAGCAAAGGGAGTAGCCAGGTTTTATCTGAGAGCAACAGTAAGTCTGGAGGAGGGTTTCAGTGCAGGAGTGTAGCTACCTAAAATGACCACAATCAATCACATATTCCCAAGTGTCCAGCATGGTGTCACTTTGGCCTTGACCCACCGGGTGGGTCAGAGTGATTGCAGAGGCTTGGTAAGTAAATATGTTTATCACAGAGATTCAAAGGGATACTATGTCCTGGGAAGAAAGCTAGCATAGATTTAGCTTTCTAGGCTGCACTAACATGTCTTTAGCACTTTCTAAGTAGCATTGAGACTCACACTCAAGAGTTAAAAGTAAAGACTATTCTGCATATCTATTTCATCTATCACCACAATCATCACCTAACAGATCCATCTACTAATAGAGGCAACATAATCTCTCTGAGGCCAGACTCTCTAAGTGGGAATCAGAATTCTCACATTTCCCAGCCATCACTTAAATTCTCCACTTCCATATATTCATCTGTAAAATGGAACTCATAATAGTACTTATCTCATTTAGTTACTATGAAAAGTAAATTAATTAATCAATAATATATGACAGTGTACTTACACAGTATGTGGCACATACATAAATACATGCATATATAATGATATACTTTATTATTTTCAAAACTGTCTATTTTACACAAAATGCATAATAAAATCACTCTTTTCTAGAACTGACTGTGTCTGGAATGAACAATGTCAGACAGTTTTTCCAGAAATAGGGTCCATTTCCTACCTAAAGAGAGACAATATCACTTTTAGCTCACAAGTTTCTTTTCCCACACAGTTAATTTTTTAAAATGCTATTTTTATGATTTATGATAGAAATATATTTTCTTTTCACTTCTTGTATCTTAAAACAACTGACTTAGAAAACATGGATAAGAACAATATCAAGAGTTGATGCCTCCCAAAGATCAGTATAATTGACAAAGCTTGAATTAGACTAAGATAAAAGGAGTCTTAAGTAACTAAAATCAGAACTGAAAGAGTGGTCATGACTACTAATTTTACAGAAATGAATGTGTGTGAGATTAATTTTATGTCAAGAAAATGGGATTGACAAATTCCTAGAGACACACAAAATACCAAGAGTCAATCATTAAGAAATAGAAAATCTAAATAGATGTCTAATAAGGAGATGTAGCCAGTTGTCAAAGCTCTTCCAATGAACCATGGCCAGACAGCTTCATGGGAAAATGTGCCACTTCAAGAATTATGCTGGTCCTCTTCTAACTCCTTCCAAAAGTGAAGAGAAGGAAATACTTCCAAACATTTTCCATTAGGCCAGTACCCTAGTGCTAAGACCAGACAGACACTACCAGAAAATTACTAACCAATATCCTTGATGTATATTGAGGAAAAAAATTCTTAACAAACACTTAGGAAGTGGATTCAGTGGCAGACCTAATACTGTTAAGCCATCAATATTTCTGAAAGTCACCTAGAGATTCAATGTGGTTCTGATCAAATTCCATGTTTTGGGCAGAAATAAAAAATCCATTCCAAAATTCATATGGCATCTCAGCAGACTCAGCAGCCAAACAATTTTGAAAAAGGCCAAAGTTGGAGTTCTCACAAGTCTGGATTTCTCATACTTACTACTACAAAATCACAATATTCACAATAATGTTTAGGGATGTAGTTAGATATGCAGACCAATGAGATCAAAGAGATGATCCAGGAATAAACTTTCACATACATCATTAAAAGTTTTTTGCAAGATGTCAAGACCATTCAATAGGGAAGGGCAGTCTTTTCAGCAAGTGGTCGAGGGGAAAGTAGATATCCACATACTGAAGAGTGAAGTTGGACATTATTTTACAATACATACAAAATTAATGCAATGTAGATCAAAGACCTAAACATTAATTCTAAAACTGTACAAATAGTAGAAAAAATAGGAGGGAAGAGTAATGTCATTGGATTCAGCAATGATTCAAATATGAATCTGATTTGAATATATTTAATGTGAATAAATTTAATTCCACAATACCACAAAACACATGCAACCGAAGGAAAAAAATAAATTGTGCATCAAAACTTAAGTGTCTATGCATCAAAGGATATAATCCACAAAATTAAAAGGCAACCCATAAAATGGAAGAAAATATCTGCAAACTATATATTTAACATGCTCTAGTATTCAGAGCATGTCAAAAAACTCCTACAACTCAATGATGACAGTGATAAAACTGAGCAAAAGCTGGGCAAAGGCATAAATAGACATTTCTTCAAATATAAGTAGCAAATAAGAACATGAGAAGATGTTCGACATCATTAATCATTAAAGAAAATCAAAAGTATAAGGTACCACCTCAAATCCATTAGAATGGTACTATATATAAGAAAACAGAAAATAAGTGTTTACAAGGATGTAGAGGAATTGGAACTCTTATGCATTGTGGATAGGAATATAAAATGATATAGCATCTTGGAAAACTGTAGATGATCTCTCAAAAAATTAAAAATAGGGTTAACACATGATCCCACATTCCATTTCTGGATATATACCCAAGAGAATTGAGCACAGGAGGTTAAAGAGATATTTGCACTGATATTCATGACCCAAAGGTGGAAGCAACTCGTTACTCATCCTTGGGTGATGGATAAACAAAACTTGCCATATACATGCAATAGAATACTGTTAATTCCTTAAAAAGAAGAATATTCTGACACAAGGGTGAACCTTGAAAACATTGTGCTCAGTGAAACAAACTAGTCACAAAGGACAAACACTGAATGATTCCATATATGTGAGGTTCCAGGAGCAGCCAGATTCATGGAGGAGTGGAGGGGGTAGGAAGAGGAACAGAGAGTTATGAAGTGACAAAATTTCTGTTTTGCAGAAGGAAAAGAGTTCTGGACAGGGTTGGGTTGGGAATACTGCTGGCAACATTGTGAATATAGTTAATGCCACTCAACTGAATGATTAAAAACACTTAAGGTGATAAATATTATATGTATCTTTCCATAATAAAATAAATAGGAACTTATTCAAGTATTCATTCAAAATAATTAAAAAACAATTTTCTGAGGGCATATAGCATGCTATGTGCCAAGAACTATTCCAGAGGCCAGAATGCAGTGGTGAGACAGAGGTTCCTACCACAGTCTTGCAGGGGACACAGACTTCAGACAAGAGAGCAAAGAATCAGACAAGGTGGTGTTGGGACTGATTGAGGTGCTGATGTGTACAAAGGGGAATTATCCAGGTGATATGGTAGCAAGTGAGTTAGAGGGTGGAGTTCAGTTAAGATGGGATGACCAAGCATGGTCTCAATGTGACTGTTAGTTCAAACTCAAATGCTACCCAGGTCAAATAATTAATGTTCATCTTACATTAATGCTCAACTCACAATCACATCAAGATCATGCTTAGTCATCCCATCTTCACTGAACCCCACCCTCTAACTTACTTGCTAATATCACCTGGTTAATTCCCCTTTGAAGTCATCAGCACCTCAATCAGTCCCTACACGACCTTGTCTGCATCTTTGCTCTCTTGTCTGAAGTTACTGGAATTCATATGGCATCAAAAAAGACCTCAAATATCAAAAAGCCTCCTGACCAGAAAAAAAGAGAATGGAGCTATTACAATTCCAAACTTCAAACTATACTACACAGCCATAATAATTAAAACAGCTTGGTACTGGTACAAAAACAGATAATCAGACCAATGGAACAGAATTGAATGCCCTGAAATAAAACCACACATATAGTAAACTAATTTTTGACAAAGGAGTGAAAAACTTACATTGGAATAAAGGTAGCCTCTTCAATAAATGGTGCTGGGGAAATTGGATTAAGACATGCAAAAAAATGGACCAAGATAACTCCCTCACACAATGTACAAAAATCAACTCAAAATGGATAAAAGACTTAGATGTCAGATTCATACATAGAGGAAAACTTGGGTAAAACCCTCCATGAATTACAATTCAGAAATCCTTTCTGGAAACATCTAGAGATGGCAAAAAATGAAGGAAAACATAAACAGATGGGACTACATCAAACTAAAAAGCTTCTGTATAGCAAAAGAGACAACAGAAAAAAGCAAAAAGAAGCCCAACCAAATGGGAAAAAATTTTTGCCCTCCACAAGAGTGATAAGGATTTAATAATGAAGATCCACAAGGAACTCACACAACTAAACAAAAACAAAACAAAAAAGCCCTATCAAAAACTGGGGAGAAGAACTAAAAAGACACTTCTCCAAAGAGGAAATACAAATAGCATATGAAATGTCACTAGCTCAAGGTCACTAGCAATAAGGGAAATGCAAATCAAAACCACAACCTTACACCAGTAAGAATGGCCCACATCCAAAGAACGGGCAACAACAAGTGCTGGTGAGTATGTGGAGAGAAAGGAACACTCTTACACTGTTGGTAGGAATGTAAACTGGTCCAACCACTATAGAAAGCTGTGTGGAGGACCCTCAAGTTAATGAAAATGGAACTACCATTTGACCCAGCAATTGCTCTTCTGGGAATCTACCCAAAGGAGACCTCAATGTGGGTACAAAGGGACACCTGTGCTCCGATGTTCACTGTAGCACTATTTATAATTGCAAGGACTTGGAAGGAACCTAAATACCCCAAAACAGATGACTGGATGAAAAAGATGTGGTATATATATATATATATATATATATATATATATATATATACACACAATGAAATATTACTTATCAATTTAAAATGACAAATTTGATGATTTTATGATAATGTGGATGTACTTAGAAGAAATCATATTAGCAGAAACAAGTCAAAAAGAAAAAAGACAGAAACCATATGGTTTCACTAATATATGGGATATAGTGAAAAAATAAACAAAAGCCTTGAGGAAAAGTCAAAACAAGCTAAGCAACAAACTGAAGCAAACAACTTTGGGCAGGGGGGAAAGAGGGGGAATGGCAGGGAGATTGGGGGGTAAATCCCTGGGATTACAATGATGTGAAATTTATATATAAATAATTTTTTTTAATTAATGTAAAAAAACAAGTTTAAGAAGTAATAGGTGATCTAAGATATGGAAGATGGCAGGAGTAGATCTGCAAGGAGCCAGAATAGGCAAGACAAGCATCTACAAGGACCCTGAGGCAGTGAAGAGCTGGGGGGTAAAGAGGGGAGCTGGTTTGAGGAACTGAAAGAAGACTTGAATCATAACATAAGGAATAAAGGTATAATGGGAGAGGTTGAGTTTAGAGAGAACTAAGCAGTAGCTATGTCATTGGAATAAGAGGTGCATATTTCATTCTGATGGGAAGCTATAAACCAGATTGAAACAGAGTAGAGACATGCTCCAATTTATGCTTAAAAACATTGGGGAGAGAGTGAAAAGCAAACGCAGAAATGAGAGGTGATGGTGATTGGAAACTAAGGTAAAAACAGTAGAATGGGGTGAAGTGTATGAACTTTAAATAGGTTTTGCAGTTAAAACACTGGCTTGTGGATAGTCTGAAAGAGAAATCTGAGGCAAATGGAGAAAATAATGACTAGTACTAGGTTGGTAGGTTTGTCCTAAAACAAGAGGATGATAATGGCATTTACTAAGCAGAACACCATGAAAGAAGCAGGAAAGAAGTATTTAGTTTTGCATGTTATGCTGAGTTTGAATGTTAGACATACAAGTGGAGATGTCAAATAGACATTTGGATATACAAATTTGGAGTTTTGGAGAAAAAATAGGTCAGAAACATGAACCTGGGCATTGTCATCAACAAGTAGCTAGCACCAAACTCTGGGTGATCATCTTCTAGAAGAGCATGTTCTGGGTGTTTTCAAGGACCATCTTCACGGAATGGAGCCCATGTGATTGAACCCAATAGTAGTAAAGGCTCAGGCCAGCATCAAGCTGGAATTGATCTCTCAGCCCCAGATCACATATGCAGGTTGGGGTCTGAAATTCACTGAAGAGGAGAGAGAATGGGGGGCAGGGTCTTCCTATCCATATCTGCAAGTTTTACTCATCAAGCAAGTTTTTAGTAACCAAACTGCTTTCTAGCCTCAACATACACTGGGTAGAAGTGATGGGAGGGAGATAAGAGAAATAACTGATTCCTTTTGTAAGAAATTTCACAACTCAGAGAAAGAAGAAATTAATGAGTCAAATAATCACAGGTAAGGAGTCAAGAGTTTAATGTAGCAAAGAGAAACCACACCATTTTATTCAGAAAAAAGATTGATGATGTGAACCACACACACAAAAAAAATTGCAAGAGTCTTCAAGAGTTCGTTCAGGGACCAATTCCTAGAATGTTATAGAACACGTTGCCAGGAACCATGAACTCTGAAGGCACCTCCAGTTCTGTTGGTTCAAAAGCTCGATTTGAAAGCATCCAGGAGCTGCAAGAACTGTGCTAATCTAGAAACTGTCTAGCCCACTCCACTCCCCCATTTTATACACATGATTCCCTCTCAACACTCAGAGAATGGACATGGAATATTGCCACAGAAACAGTTGGCATCTCCAGAGACCCCCTCCACAAAATTCAATGTACTGGAAGGTCTGGATCTCTATGACACTTCTAGAAGCTACTACAAGTTCATCTGCTTGTCAGAAACTATTTCCTGTGCTGAAACTCAGTTTCAACACAGTTTGAGAAATGTAATTTCAAATTTTTAGCCACTGAAGTTCAGGGAGTTATTCTCAGCAGGATTCTCAACTGGGGTGACTATTCCCTATTCTGCCCTGGAGACATTTGGCAATGTCTTCGGACATTGCTGGTTGTCACAGTTTTGGAGAGAGCATTCTACTGGCACCTCCAGTGGATGCCAAGGATGTTGCCAAGCATACACAATACACAAAGCAACCCGCATGAGAACTACTTGGCCCCAAATGTCCATAGCACTGAGGTTTGGCCCCAAATGTCCATAGCACTGAGGTTTAGAAACACTGCTAAAGAGAAAAGGATTGACTAAACCCAACCGTTGTGTCCAATGGTGGTGAAAAGTCTTGATTAGTTATATAAATAACTCATTTCAGAGAGGTTTTGGTTCTTCAATTTAGTTCTGAGGAGTAATTCAACCAGAGTCATACAGCTTGGACAATTTTTTCACCAATCACATGAACTGGAATTACCTTCTGAAGATGGCAAAGGGTCATCTATGCTGAGACAGGAAGGTGACAGGAATTAGCTGGCAAGGGGAAATAGCACAGAAGTTGAAGTTGAGAATGAAATGGGATGTTTATCAGATAAAGATCAGTCTCACTACTGTGGAAAGTGCTATTGGGAAGTTTCAAAATAGATGTGTAAGCAGGTGAACTTTGAACACCAGAACTGGAAAGTTTGGACTGTCGCATGGTGGTATGGAGAGGCTTGGAACCATGGAAGTGGAAGATAATGTTACAGTGAGATTCTGAAAAGCTTCTTAATTTTTCCAGAATGCAATTCTCTTAACTAGATACTGTTACCTGCCATGATTTGTGAAAGATCAGGATAGTGCATGACCTTTATACTCTTTCCTCTCTTGCTAACAAAGACCCATGGAGACTTATTTGGTTCCCAATTTGAGAAGACAGAAGAAAAGTCTGCAACCTACAAGCCATTCCCTTAATTTAACCATAGTGCTGGGGTATCTAGCCTCTTAGGCAAAAGTCAGAGAAAATAATAACTGGAATAGCACTGTATTTTGAAAATTATGGTAAGCTACTTTCATTAATTTACTAAATGCTGCTTAAAACTATCTATATTTTTAGGTTCTGACAAGTTTTACACTCTAGTTGAGGCTCTCTGCATAAGTAATGTGCCATATTCTCAGCTCCTTTAGTGCAACGTGGTGTTGTGATAACCACATTATTCCCATTCGAAGTTCCCAACAACCTGCATTAATTTTTGAATTAGTTTTGCCTTGTGTCTGTTGACTCTTTAGCCTACTAGACAACAAACTTTTTTCCAGTAGTACTAAAATACACATTAAAGAAATCATAGTTATGATCACTTTCAGGTATAAAATTCAGTGGTATTTAGTGCATTCCCAGTGCTGTGCAATAATCGCCATTTTCAGGTTCCAGAACATTTTTATCACTACCCCCTAAAAACCCATGTCCATTAACCAGTCTGTCTCCACATTGCCCCCTCTCACAGCTCCTGACTACTAATCTGCTTTCTAGCAATATAAAGTTAGTTTGTGTATTTCATATAAATTGTATTATAGACTATGTGTCTTTCGTGTATGACATTTTCACTTAGGGCAGTGTTTTCATCCACAGCACATTATGTACCAGTACTTCTTTCCCTTCAGTGACCAGATGAATCGCATTGTATGGACATACCACATGGTATTTATTAATTCATCAGTTGACTGACATTTGGGCTGTTTCCATCTTTTGACTATAATTAGTAGTACTGCTAGGAACATTTTTTGTACAAGTTTTTGTTTGAACACCTGTTTTCAATTTGGGGGGCTATGGGTACATAGCTGGAAGTAGAGTTGCTGAGTTTTCGGGAAATTTTGTTTAACTTATTGAGGAGTCACCAAATTGTCTTTCACAGCAGCTGGACTGTTGTTGCTTCCAACCAACAACGCATTGAACTTTGATTTACATTTCTCTAATGAGTAATGATGTCAAACATCTTTTCATGTACTTGCTGGTCTTCTTTGGAAAAAATGTTTACTCAAGATTTATGTCCAGTTTTTGAGTTGCTTTCTCTTGAGATGTGTTAGTTCTTCATACATTCTGGATTCTGGATTCCTATCAGACATATCTCCCACTCTATGGGTTGTTTTCACTTTCT
The DNA here is from genome assembly GCA_004024945.1 of Uropsilus gracilis. NCBI lineage: Eukaryota > Metazoa > Chordata > Mammalia > Eulipotyphla > Talpidae > Uropsilus > Uropsilus gracilis. The sequence continues at coordinate 13,559 of PVHY01002142.1, read as the reverse complement.
CCATGGTATCCTTTTAGAAGTAGTAATTTGTAACAAGAACAATCTATTTTTTTTTTCCTTTTGTGGCTTTTGTTTTCGGTGTTCATATCTAAGTAACCATTGATAAATACTAGGTTATAAGATCTCTGTTTTCCCCTAAGAGTTTTACAGTTGTAGCACTTATATTTAGGTCATTAATGCATTTTGAGTGATAATGTCACCTCAGCCAACTTGCCTTCTGTGGAACTTGAATTCACATGTTGCCTGCTACCCTCACACACTAAGTGCCTTGAATATTATTTTCCCCCAATGATCTCTTCTCATTTCTTTCTTTCAATGGCACTTGCTTTCAAGATGTCTCCCACCAAAATCATTTCATTGGGTCCCCTTCCAATATTCAGGTCCTTGTTATCAGTGGGAAAACAATGAATAAACTCATGAGTAATTAGAAGGAATTCAGAGTAGCTGGTCAAAGAAACGTTTTGTTCTTTCCAAAATATCTTATAATTGACTAGCAGACATAACTTTAAATATACTGTATATTCTAGGGCAGTTTCATAGCAAAGTTGAGAGAAAGGTCAGAAATTTTCCATACGCTCCCTGTTCCTATACATACATACATAGCCTCTCCCATTCCGAAAATCCCATCCCCCAGTGATGCATTTGTTATAATGTGAGACCCTATATTGATACATTTTAATCACTCACAGTTCATAGTTTACATTAAGGTTCACTCTCCATGTTGTACATTCAGTGGATCTAGATAAACATGTAATGGCATGTTGCTACCATCACAGTGTCACTAGTTTTAGTACCTAAAAATCATCTGTGCTCTGCCTATTCATTTTCCTCTCTCCCCAGCCCCTGTAAGCCACTGATATTTTTGCTGTCTCTCACAGTAATGTCTCCACATTCTGGCCTTTTCCAGAATGTCAATATTTGGTATTATATCTACTAATTTTAAAATCCATAATTTCCTCAGTGTGAATGGACAAACTCTTGGACTGGAGGGAGTGACTTCTTCTTATAATTGAAGTAATACGACTTTATAACAGTATGTAAGTTTCAAGTGTGTATCTTGGAAAATCAACATATGTCTATACAACATGAAGTTCAGCAACAAAAGTTCAATGCTATTCTTCATATACAATGGTCGCCCTTTTCTTAATTACCATTTGTCCTCTCATATGTTCAAGAGGCTTTCAATAAATAATTATGGAATGTGTGAATAAATGACTAGTAATGACCTTTTAATATCTCAGCAATCAGAAATAGGCAATACCTTTGGAATAAGGACTCTTTCTGATGCATCAATTTACAAGCAACATCCAAAGGGAAATTAAAGAAGCAACAGCAGCAAGAGTCTGGTGTCTGAGTAACTCTGCTAACTAATTCTTGAGTTATCCACAATCTGACACACATATTTTTAGAGGCAGGTTCACAAATAGCCATTACAGCTATTTGACATAAAACTTCTACATGATTTCTTGTGAGATCATTTACTCATTCTTACTATATCAGAGTATTTAGGAACAACAAATATAGAAATATCCTTTCATCCATAGAAAAATGAATAATTCCTTCAAAGCAATTCAAAATATCCTACCCTGTGATTATAAGACACAGACCATCCTTTTCCTTAACAGAATTGTCTGATTTCTATAACATCCTTTCATAGAAATATTTTGCCAATTGTATGATCAGTACTAGGCTAAATTTATGCTTTATCTTAGAGCTGTTTATTATCGGAATCTTGAAAGAGCTAAATATGTCTTTGGCTAGTTAAAGACATTTTGCCTTGGTGATGTAAACACAACAAATTAGAAAAGGCCTTTAATGTTGAAATTATGGGAGATCAAATATTTAATGTTCAACAGTCAAACAGCAGAGCAGTTAATTTGCCAGGATTTTTTACACAAGATAACTAACTTTTAAGCGCCATCATTCATAACTTAAAAATAAAAGTCTAGCTATTATTTCAAATGTCAGTCAACTTAGCCAAGTTAATTATTGGAGTGTGTGTGTGTGTGTGCATGTGTGTGTGTGTGCAAAACGAGGTGTATATATAATTGCCAATTATTTCTCCCTGCAGAGCCAAAAACTACATAAAACAATTATGATACTGCAAAAAAAATTAAATTTTGCTTATCTTTGAACAAATATTTTTCTGACTTCCTGTAGTTGGCTTCTGGGTGTTTTGTTTATTTTAAAGAATTTAAGTGGTACGAGAACAGGGCTTGTGTCACCCTAGTTCATTCCATAAGGAGAAGAGAAGGGCTGGAGGCTTGGGAGAAAGGCCAGGAACAAAACAAAGTACTTAGCAAATAATTAAGGAATAGAGTTTTCCTGCTTCCGCTGGGCAGCAAGAAATTAATAGAACATTGAAAAGGTGAAAATGATTGTTCTCACTTTACATTTCTTAGATACTATTATAAAATCTGTGTGGAGAGATATTCTCTGAAATATCTGACTCAGGGGTAAAGTTTAAGGAAGCTGGCAAGGGACTGGAAATTTCAGAAAATGGTAATTTGATGGTTAGAAGAATTTCTCAATCCCTCTGGCTGTGTCTTCTTTTTGTACAAACACATATTAGTCTCTGGTACCCTTTTTCTCTCATGTTCCTTTTTTGAAATACATTATCTCATTGTCTTGAATAATATGTACCTGAATCATAACTATGTTTTTACATTTATTAATCAAAGTTATATTATTCTATTCAAAATTGTAAAGGGAATTAAACAACTATATCTTCCACCCCCGTTTTTCTATTTCTTCCCCATTTCCTCTCCTAAATCAGCTGGTTATTGTTTGCTTTTTATATACTTGTAGACTTATACTCAAGTCTAGTGATTTTTAACAAAAAAAAGTTTTAACCTTGCCAAAGAAATACTGATGGAGAAAATAAAAATATTCAAGAAATGTTGCATTGGAATACCTCTCTTACCATTTAATTAATTTGTTTATGTCATGCTTTATGCCAGAAATTACTAAGAATAGTTTTAAAACATATGAATAATGTACAAAGATACTTGAATAGGTCAGGAAATGAGTAAAAGGAAATATATGTTTGTCTTAAAAAATAATAAATAAAGGTGAAAAATTAAAATCCACCTGTTGTCACTTATCAAAGTTTCCCTGGCAAAGTGGCAAAATCACCCTTTGTTGAGAATTACTGATCTAGATTTGTTCAAATCTTCATATCAGGCATCCAGGTGAACTGGAGAGAAATGAGTTCTTCCTCCAGAAAGTTTGACATCTTTGTCAGCAAAACTAAATGCATGAATTAGGACATTATATAAATGAGGGAGAGAAAGAATAAACCATTAAATCCTATAAACCTCTTTCCTCCTCTGAAAGAGCTTTTAAAAATATGTTTAGCAAATCCTAGCTTGATGCCAAGCATTGTGTTTGACCCTTGTTTTCTTGGGATACTCTGAGGATGGAGCAGCACATCCATCCATCCATTATATATGTTCAATAATTGTTTGCCATGATAAATGTTTTTTTTATTACTATCATTGTTATTTTCAACATTTATTTAAAGCTTTATGGCTTTCAAAGTTATTTTTAACTACTCGTGATAGTGGGTTATTTGTGTTTTTCTCCCAGCTTATAGATGAGGAAACCAAGGTTCAGGGATGAGATGTATCCCACTGATAGCTGGTAAATAGCAGACCTGAGACTGAATATAGTTGAATCGAATATTTTCTACTTCCTCTGCTAAAAAGAGAAAATCTGGCAGGGCAAATGCCCAGAATGGGACACACAGAAGCATGGTTAGAATCAGTCTTGGACATCTGTCTTTTCCTTTCTAAACACAATACTATTCCTAGACCACTACGTGCTGTTAGGAAAGGAAAATCTAAAGCCCACTTGACACATTTGTAGTTTTGCTAAAATGTCTAGTATTCACACAAGCCCACGCAGACTATCCCAACCTCAGTTCAAAAATATTTCATTAAGAGAGGTGTTGTTTCTTAAAGTCATCAGTCTGTACTGTTCACTGGACACACAATGGGGGAAATTCAGAGTCAAGGATTTCTCTCTCCTGCTTCACAAGCACTCAATCTTCCAAGAAACCTTTGTCTCACTGCAACTGTGTCCTGGACCATTTCTAAAATGCCTTGTGCAGGTATAGCCATTTGTGCTTATGCAAGGTTTTGCACAAGAGAAACATATTTACAGGGTCATTGCTATGAATGATTTCTAATTTCCATGTCCTGTGATCAACAAAAATTCAACCCTTTCCTGTCAAGGCTGAATCCTAAGGAATGAGAGTTAAAAGAGACAGCAGACAAAGAAGCACAAGATGTTTCAAGGTTGAAGAGATGAAATTGCTAAGTGATGTTGACATTGCTCCATGAAGATGGGACAGAAGTTAGATTTGTTCTGAATGTCAAATTTCGATTTAGGAAAATCTTGACCTTTACCATTAGATAATCAACAGTCACATCCCCTCTACATATAGTTTCTCTTCCCAAGCGCCCCCCCCCCCCGCAGTTCATTACACCTCTCTGCCTTCTTCCACCTACACATACAGACCAGGAAAACATTTACAGTTTGTGAATATTTCAACAGAGTGGTTTTAAAAGGTATATTAAATTTATTCTAGATGTTGTGCTTCTGACATGGATAATGTGACATGATGGAATAAAGATCTCCAAAGAGCTATTCCTATTAATAAAATGACAGATAAAATGTAAGAGTGAGCCGCTACTCTTGAGTCTCAAAAAGGGAATCATATTATAATGATAGAATTTCTCCTAAGAGAATACCAGGACCTCTTCAGTCTGGAAAAAAAACACATATATTTTCTTGTTTTAAGGGTTATAATAAAGGAACAACTGGAAAGAGAAAATTAAAAGTAAAATGTACATTTTGAGAAGCAAGTAAATTAAAATATCATTTAAAGCTTTATTTAAAAATCTTGGGATAAGTTCCTTGTTAATTTAAAACATACTAGATAAAAAAATTCTATATACAAATTATAAATATTGTATGATATTGTGTACTCTGCACATACAGGGATTATCTATCTAGAAATCATTTGCTAGAAGTTCTTGAACATGATTCCAAATCTCTATGCACCTTGTCCAAGAATTTCCTCCCAAATCACTCCTCCTGAGCTCAAAGCACCAAAAGGGGAAATTACAAGTCTGGGATTTTCCTCTCCTATCAATACTCAAGCAAAAGTTTGACTATTTACACCTCTATAAGGAATACCCTCCACACATAAAAGTACTCACAGATTATTGTAACTTGGTCTTCCTGAAACAAAAATCAAATTTACTCAACTATTATCTATGATTTTAGAAGAATTGAACAAACTTTTTTTCCCCACAAAGGAAATGTTATATATATATATATATATATATATATATATATCAATTATTTCCATCATTGTGGAGAGTGCTCATGCTTTTTTTAATCTTGTTGATGTGTATAACTTAAAATTATAGAAAGAATTGGGTAAACTATTTAACTTATCTAAGTTTCAAAATATGAAATGGTAAAATATGAGTAGTATAAAGAGCTAAGGTTTGTTTAGTCCTTGCTATATTCTAGGCATTGTGCTTTGTGCTTTGAATTCATTATCTCATTTCATCCCTTCAACAATCCTTTAATATAGGCTTGATTTTTTTTTAACAAATCGTCCCAGTTTTTACTCATCAAAACAGCAAAAGTAGATTTACAGAGCCTCATGCCAATAACAAAACAGGAAACCAAAGGTTTCAGAGACATCTTGAAATGTTTCAAAGGACACACTCTAGGCTAAACATTTGCAATGAAACTAAGGTTGCATAAGACGCTATCTTCAGCCCTGCATTTCCTTGGTAAGTTCTTGCATTTGCCTTTGTCTTTTCCAACTTGTAGTGATTTGACTTTGCTTTAAAGATTTTCCCCCATCTCTGTCTAGTCTTAACCTGGGGTCACCGTTCTGGTAATGTCACATGGACAGCTGTGCCTCAGTCTTCTACAGCACCACCGCCTCCATGTAGATTACATGGTCCCCCTCCTAGATCTGGACAACCTGCCAATTTTCTCACCTTTCAAGTGTCGTCCAATGACCTGGTTTTCATAGTTCTTGCCAATGGGTAGGAAGGGGGTGTTATATTTCTGGAGCAGCCCCTTGTAGAAAGGAGACGGCAAGATATTCCCCCCACTGGTGTGAGGGAGAGTTGAGTTGGCATTTGCAGGTTTTGCTGTGGGGTAAGGAAGGGGTTGAACTTGTGATGGACATCGATCTGGAGGCAGAGTAGCTAAGAACATGTACACACAGGGCCAGAAATCTAATATAGGTATTACAATTATTCCCATTTCCCAAATGCAGAACTGAGGTTTTGTTAAGCAAAGTGCTGACTATCACACAAGTGATGAGTGTCCTAGTAGGAATTCCAAACAAGGTCTGACTCATTCCAGAGAATAGGTTTTAATTATCTTCTACAAAGTTATATAACCTTACAATGACCAGCAAAGTATCCATCATATATCATAGTAAAATATAGCTGTGTCTTTTAAAATTAAAATCTGTCCTTGAGTGTCTCTGCTTATAATGGGGATTTTCAACTTTGGCATGAATTCAAATCACAGGGCTATCTTAGAAACACTATCATTCATATTCCAGCTCATAAAATCCAGTTCATTGAACTGGAATCTCCTGAACTGATGTCTAAGTATCTGTTTTGTTTTCTTGTTTTTAGGGCTTCTGGATTTGAAGAGTAAGATGGAGAAGCACATTCCACTCATTTCTCACTGAATGTTGTTGTTAGATTTGAACAAACTACATGAAATGTTACAAAAGCTCTGAGAAGTAAAATTAAGAAGCTAAAATGCAGATGGTTGGGGAAGAATGTGAGAATTCCCAGTGCAACTAAACCATCAACAAGTTTACCCTCTCTTCCTCTCTCTCTCTTTCTCTCTCTTTGTCTCCCTCCTTTCTTCCCTCTCTGTCTGTTTGTCTCTCTGTCTGCCTCTTTCTCACTCTCAGCTCAAGACATTTTAACACCCACAAGTGTCTATTGACACAAACAGAATGAGCGTCAGGAAAAGTTTTCTAGTTCTAGCTCGAAGACAAAGAGTAAGAGAATAGACAAAGAGTAGGCAAAGAGTAAGAGAAAAATCCTTTATTTTTTTCTTTTTTATTTGCTCTTTACAGCTTCAAATAATCTACAGGTATCTGAACCTCTGAGGGAGGGCAACTTTCTCTCAGAGGGGAGTACCTGTCATTCCCAAAAGGTAAGAGGAACCCTTTTGCTTCTTTTTCTCTTACTTCTTGGTTCTAAATATGGGCATATTACAGGAAATACATGGCAGAATGGGCAAAATAGAGGCCCAGTCCAGAAGACTAAAAAGACTTCCTGTCCAGAAGACTAAAAAGGGGACTCTCAGGAAATGGAATATATCATGGAGATAGCAAATTAGTGGAAATTCAAGAATCTGACACCGTGGAATTGTTCATAAACTTCTAGTCTCAGAAGCTGTTTACGTGTGGGTTTTATCCTAAATAGCATCCTGTGGGCTTTGAGAACTGAACAGTGAAAAAGATTATTGCCTGTTTCCAAAATGACCTGAATGGGGCAGATGTAGTGTTGATCTGAACAGCAGTGTGAGGTTTTGAAAATGAAACAGAAACTCAAAGTTCCAAAAGGCTGTTTGGAACTTATGCTCCTACCCCAAATCATCAGAATGCTCTATAGTTTTAATTAAGACCAAGAGTATCACAACATAATTCAAAATATCCAGGATAAAGCTCCAAACTTTTCAGCATGTAGAGAATCAGTAAAATATAAAGTTGCATTAAAAAAAGACAATAAACAGATGTCAATGTTGAAGTAATACAGATGTTGGACTTATCTGGCAAAAATTTTAAGACAGTTCTTACAAATATGCTCCAAGAAGGTAAAGTAAACTCTCTTGAAATGACTGGAAATATCTGAACAATCTCATCAAAGAAAGAAAAGTTAGAAAAAATAACCAACTTTAAAAAAATAGACATAAGAAATAGAACAATCAAAATAAAAACTTACTAGTTGAGTTCAAGAGCAACATGGACATGAAGAAAAGAGTCTATCAACAGTATAGCAATATAGCTTATCCAGTGTGAACAACTAAGAGAAAGAAATATTGACAAAAACATAAACAAGAGGCTCAGGAACTTACATGGCTATACCAAAATCTCTAAGGAGATTTCTTCTCCAGGAGAGAAGAACATGAGGATTAGAAAGCATTTGGGGAAGAAATTACAGAAAACCTCCTACATTTGATGAAAGACATCAATCTGCTGATTCAAAAAGCTCAGAGAAGCCCAAAGAAGGGGAAAGGCCCACACACCAAAAACTAGAGACAAAGTGTTAAATGCAGTCCAAGAAAAATTGACCTATTAATTATTAGGAAACAATGTTCAATTGACTGTGGATGGTTTATGAGACCATGAAGGTAGAAGGAAGTAACATGACATTTTAAAAATGATTGAATTTCTCATCAAAATCATGGAGGCCAGTAAAAAAAGCATGAAATGTTTTAGGTGCCAAAGAAAAAGCACCATCAATCAAGAATACCACATTTAGCAAAAATAATCATGAGAATGAAGGAAATATAAAGGTATCCTCAGAGGAAGGTGCACCAAGGCCCCTTAACGATAGGAAATTATACAATACGAAGTACAAAGGAAGAACTACTGAAATGTTAGATATATAGACAGATCCAGCTAACTCTTCTTTCCTTTAGTTCTTTAATCTTTGTGGTGTGATGCGAAGAAAAAGATTATAATTGTCTAATTGGATTTTCAAAATATACCACTATGATGCATATGAGAACTGTAATATGAATGGGAGAAGGCAAAGAATCTAGGCAATGTGGTTTCTATATTCTACTTAAAGGTACAATATTGATCCTAAGCAGACTGTTAAGATATGTATATGTTAGTTATGTGCATTATAATCTCTAGGCAAACTACTAAAAAGAAAAATCTGTACAAACAGATAAAATCAGACACATAATAGAAATATTGAAATGAAATAATGACAATCATTCATATAGCCCCAATGAAGGCAAAGATGGGGAAGCAGAGATATGAAAACAGAGGAATAAAACAAATATAAAATATAAGACTAAATGTAAACACTTAGTAGTTATCTTAATGTGACTATTCTAAGCCCACCAGTGAAAAGACAGAGATAGTTAGCTTTAAAAGCATAATCCATAACAACTGTATGCTATCTGGACAAATCACTTGGAATATAATGATAAAGGTACATTAAAAGTAAAAGGGTGAGAAAATGGTACATTTGTTTTGACCTAATCAAAAGAAAACCGAGAAGTCATATAAATAATCAAAACAGACCTCAGAGCAATGAAAACAGGTATAAAAGGGGACATTTTATAATGATCAAAGGATAATTTCACCAGGAAGATGTAACAGTCCTACACACATATGTACTTTACAACACAATGCAAAGACTGGAAGAGGGAATTAGATACATCTACAACTATGGTAGAAGGCTTCAGCATCTGTCTCAGAATTCAGATCCACTGATAGAACTGAATGAACAAAGACAAAAATATATAATCAAGGGGATGTTGTGTGTGTGTGGGGAAGAGACCACAAAATAACCTTAAAACAAGGAATGGAAGAATAAAGGAGTTAGTAAAGTGCAGAAATATCACCCATTTCCCAGTTTGTCTTATGTTCCTGTGTTATAAAGCTGAAGATCCTTACAGGATCTGAGTGTTTCCTAAGATACCAAAGCCATCCCTTCAGAAACATTTCCCTTTATTTCCCTAACTTACGATTGATATAGGGCAAGTCAGTTCTCCCTTTCTGGGTCAAATTGACCTAAGTGGGAGGGTGGGGAAGGGAGCTGTACCCACTTAGCCCATTCTCCCTCCCACGTGATAAGACTTTATTCAAGTTTCTTCCAGCACTGTAATATTCCCTCTGCCTTTATTTTCAGGTCTTCCCCCCCCCCCCATAGGCTAATACTTTTTAATCATTCTGTACTGAAGAAGACAATATATCCTTCCATCTTCCTATCGTTAGTTGGCAAAGAAAACATTACTCGTAAGACAGGGGGTGGGACCTGACGCTGCCAATCAACCAGACGCTGAGGTCTGTGAATATCCCCTCAGACACAGACATTTTGAAACAAAGGTAGAAACCAATATGGAAAAAAAGATGTAGAATAAGTTCCAGCCAAACATATTGCTTTATTTTCTGCTGAAATCTTTTTTCCTCATCATGTAGACACAATTTAGGCAATTTTTAACCAAATATTACTTGCATAATGAGAAACATGGTTATATTGCATTTGGAAAGTTATACATTACAAACAATACCTGACAAATGTTTCCAAGTTTGATAATATGAGAGAAACTGAATAAATTAAAAGGTAAACTACATTCTTCTCAGCTTCCTGAGGCATTTTGTCCAAACACCTTGAGTAGCTGCAAACTACTACTCAGGTAATTTCCAGGCCTTCTGTTATTAGTGATAAAGTTTGAGTCAAGTTATTGTTTTAGTGCTAGACCCTTCAGATGACAGAGAGATTAAAAAAAAGATAGTGTCTTGGTTTCCTAGTGATTGTGAGAATTCCTTATTGAACTGTAAATTCCAGAAGGACAGAAAGTGTGTCTGCTTTGCTTAGCAGTGTGTTTATACACAACACAGAAATTGTTCAGTTTCTGACATGGTGCTTTCTACACTCATTATTGTGTGGATAGCACAAGGATATGAGTACGGAGTCAATTTTTTTTAGCTCCACACTGAGAAAGTCAGATTTTTATACAAAAATAGATAAGCTACATATATAAATTTATAAATATATAAATCATAGAGACCTTTGTCACACACCTAGTTTGGAGGATGTCTATTGGTAACAAACAAATAAAAATCTTACTTTCCACCTAAGTAAACCTAAACCCCAACACCACCAGCCCAAAACAGCCTCCACCACCAGGATGAGTGAAATTGTGAGTCTCACATGCTATTTTTCTGCAAGTCCAGAAGACCAATGCTTCTAAAACCTGATCATCAAAAGATCTTGTTAAAATGCAGATTCTGATTCAATAGGTCTGGGGCAGGATCTGAGATTTGTGTTTCCTGCAAACTGACTGTGGCCCAAGAATCACACCTTGAACAGCAAGACAAAGCCTTCAATCTCAAATACAAATGGAGCTCAGGTTCAGGTAGAAGAAGTTATGATGACTGCTGTGTACACCCTCATCAGGGTCTTCAACAGAATTTTAAAATTGGAAATAACTGTAGAAATTATTTTGGAGAGGTGAACCATGAAAAAGGTAAAAGTCACCTTCCCAAGGCCCTATAATTGCTTGTGGTTTGTTCCCAGACCCAGTTTTAGGGCTAGGATTTAAAACCTTCTGTTTTTGTTGTTTTTCTTTCCCACACGTTAATGTGTCTAATTTGGTTTAAAAGGCAGTTTAAGTCCAGCCGCCAGGGTATCTGTGGAGAAGAGGAAGGGCATTCCCAGCTGAGACCAGAGATATGTTCTAACCTGGTGGTGCACAGAGGAATAAATTTAGGTTTTGTTTATTGTCAAGCTACCTTCTTTCCATGAATCGCCGCCCAGGTGGCCTGTGTCTGGTTTCTGCAACAGAAGAAGGGAGAAAAGGAATTTGAGATAGAGATGAAACAGTGCTCAGAACATCTCAGAAAATATACCTAGAGCCAGAATCATGGTATTTGCCCCACAGCGGCCTGATTGCTAACTCTGAGTGTTTAGGCAGGTCAACTCATTTCCATGTTGCTAGGCTGTGAGAACAAATTTCTAGGGTCATCTTTATGGTTCTGGCTTCCCTTGGCTTGATTTGGAGAATGTCTGATTGTACATGCTGGCTTCACAACATGGGCAGATTCTGTGCTCATAATACCCAAGAAGTTCTTTGTACCTGATTTTCTCTTTATTATACTTACCATGTTGATAAGACTGAATGTCTGTATAGGAGAGAGGGTGGCCTTTATGAACAGAACACAATTGGCATGTGTTAAAGTTGCCAGGAGTTACCAGTCATTTTCATGAGATTTAGTAGGTCTTGGGTAGAACTTGGGATTTGCATTTCTCACAAGCTGATTATGGTCCACAAATCACACGTGAAGCCACAAGACAAAAGCCCTCAATGCTAAATACAAATGGAGTTCAGGCCCAGGAGGAAGGCATTTTTTGAGCTTGTTTCCAAGGAAAAATTCTCTTGCCAAGCAAGACTTCAGAGCGTTTATAAAATCATACGTGACTGCCGCATGGCCATTGTAATCAGACAACAAGCTGCCTGTGTTGACTGACTGGGGCAGGACATGCTCACACAGATGACATCAAGAATAGTTCATGTTTTGACTCAAGGAAGCCTCTGATTTTGGTGTCTGGTTCAAAGATGTACAATCTTAGGTGACTCCAGATCCCTGAAGTCCTTTTTTGAGTGACAGTCACATTCTACCAAGGGGATGAAAAATCTTAAAACAAATTAGTATCAACATAATTGAGAGAAACATCTTTTTCTAGGGACTTTCTTTCTGTGAACTTTCCCTTCCCACCCACACTCCGTTACCATCAAGTCTTCAATGGAAAGAGATGAGATAGCAGCAGTACATGTGAGGATCTTGCTGGTACCATGAAAGCATTCAGTCAGGAACTGAATGAGTCTGAGTTTTGACTAGGACAGTTACTAGCTGTGTAACCTTTTCCAAGCAGCTTACATTCTCTTATGTTTTAATTTCTGGTTATAAAATGAGTAAGTAGGACTAGACAATTTCAAAAACTTTTTTTAGCCCTAAATATCAAAAAAATCTATATATTAGTTTCTTTCTAGAACTCATGAATCCATCATGGGGTTCTGGTTTATGAGACAAAACTCATTAATGAAAATAGTACCCTATTTAGTTTGACATTGGAATTCACTTTTCACAATCAAGATTACCTGGGTGATTGAAACAGATATTAAACCAAAGTCAAGAGAAGATAGCCTCTCAGCACATTATTAATTTCAAACTAATCAACTCGGCCGTTGGTGGCTGATAGTCCATTTCAGTGTCATTTTTTATTCTCTGAAGTTTTCATCAGCTTCCCTTATCCTCAGCCTCAGCCTCATCCAAGACCACCTGAGCAGACATGCTGGACACTCTTGGAGAACTTCTTTGTCAGCCCCCACACACCACTATGATTGATTTCTATCCCACCAGAGTGGGGGGGTGACTGTAATACAGAAACACTAAATCCCATGGTTTAATAACAAAGCATTCATTCTCACAGGAAGTAGGTCTTTCTTTGTTGTAATAAAAACAGTCTTAAAGTACATACACATGCACAAACCACACATAGAAAAAATGTGTCATTTGTACCTTTGCTGGGAGGAAAATGTTGATATTGTGTGATGGTTGATGGAAATCAACATTCAGTTGCTATATGACTTTGTCATGCACGTGGCAGAAGCACCAAGTTTGGTACTCAGATGTGAGAGGTAGGAGAAACCAGATTAATCTACAATGACTAGGCATTTTGGCTCACTAAAAATTAGCATGCTAATCTACCCAAAAGAGACCTCAATGTGGGTACAAAGGGACACCTGTGCCC